>CAUYPK010166953.1:0-10489 GCA_963574355.1 Loris lydekkerianus
CACAGGTTGGCTGACTGGATACAAAAACTCAAGCCAGATATCTGCTGCATCCAAGAATCGCATCTTACATTAAAAGACAAATATAGACTCAAGGTGAATGGATGGTCATCTATATTCCAGGCAAATGGAAAGCAGAAAAAAAGCAGGCATTGCATTCCTGTTTGCAGATGCAATAGGCTTTAAACCAACCAAAATAATTAAGGATAATTATGGACACTTCATATTTGTTAAAGGTAATACTCAATATGATGAGATCTCAATTATTAATATTTATGCACCCAACTTTTTTGAATTAATTGCACATCATGAAAGTACACATAATAATACTGAACTCACAGGACTGTTGTGAGAATAAACAAGAAGAAATTTAAAGTGTCTGACAATACAGAAGACATATGTTATTAAGTAATGGAACAAGGAGGAAGCCAAAGTTTTGTTTGACTCCCAAATTTCTCCTTTTCAGCAGCTCATTTTATGGACTGTTAATGAGTTAAGAATGTTACTCACATGAAATTTAATTAAGTTTATATTCTTATGAATGATATTTTTTAGGTTATGTTACCTTTTCAAGTCATTTAAAGTGTTTTACAGACACATTGTGGAAAAGGGCAAGGTATTCAAAAGTAAGCATCCTCCAGGCAGAAATCTAAAACATATTTATATTTAATTTTCTTAAATATGTAAGATATTAGGTTTTAACTTTTTTTTTTTTTTTCCCAGTGTAGGAAACTAAGACTCCAATTAATTTGCTCAAGTCCTTTCAACTGGTAGGTGGTAGATCTAGGATTCACCTTTAAGTCAACCTGATTCTAAAATCATTTTTTTTTAAGTACATACCTCTTATCATTACTAATTAGTACAAAAATACTACCCATATTTCTCTGTTTACCCAATATAAAATATAGAAAGATAGCATTTTCTTAAATTTATGAAAATGTACTTGTGTATTTTATAAATGATTATATAAACAAAGAAAATTATAAAATATAGTTTTTGCACTTTGAACAGTATCTGAGGAACTGAGACAAATTGAAAGGATGGCAGGTGGTAAGACACAAATATAGATCTACTCTTTGGATTTCCTTCACATATGATGTCCAGTTTCTTTCTTTCTTTCTTTTTTGAGACAGAGTATTACTCTGTCTCCTTCGGTGGTGTGCTGTGGCATCAAAGTTCACAGCAGCCTACAACTCTTGGGCTTAAGCAATTCTCTTGACTCAGCCTTCCGAGTAGCTGGGACTAATGGCACCCACCACAATTCCAGGCTATTTTTGTTGCAGTTGCCACTGCTGTTTTAGCTGACCAGGGCTGTGTTCAAACCCGCCTCCCTCAGTATATGGGGCTGGTGCCCTACCTACTGAGCCACAGTCACTGCCTGGTGACCAGTTTCATTGCAAAGTGTACTTTTCTCATTTTACCTCTCCATTTCATCCTCTATAAGAATATAATGTTGACAACTAATATTTACAAAAGCAATATCTCATGGGTTTTTATACACATACAATGTATACATAAAATTCACTCTAATTCTTATGACGTTAATGAAACTTTTCACAAATATTCTGTTTGGATCTGTGGTCAAATCTGCTTTGATAATGCTGGGTAAAATGCCACCACCACCATTACCACAACACTTTTACCAAGATTTATTTATATCTGTAGCATTTAAAACCTGGGACAGAACATATTTAATTGTGGTTTTATTTATTGTTTCTCCTTATTAGAATGTAAACTCCATGACAGCATGCACTATATCAATTTTCTTCACTCCTCTAACCCCAATGCTTAGCACAGTAATCAATCATATTTTTTATAAAAAATATTATTTGTCAGATGAATGAATCTGACAGGAAATCAGTAAAGTTCATTTTCATTCTTTTCCCTTTCTTTTTGTATTAGAACATAAATGCTATTACCTTTGAGATTATTTTAAATAACCTGATAAAGGAATAATTCAGATGTTCTCTTTTAACACTTCAGTAAACTGGCCAGTTCATTGAATCCACTAACCAGTTGTATGAAACAACAGCTCCATCATAAAATTCAATTTCATATCTTCATGCCTTTTCTCATGGTCTTTACAGGTTCTGTCTCAAATGATTTTTATTATTGCTATGGACTAGTAACTGTTTTGTGGCTCCACTTCTTCCTTTGTAAATGGGTAAAACAGGTATTTTTGTTGCAACTAAACAAATTCTTCTTAACAAATATACATTGGGTGAATAAATGGGAGAGAAAATAACTTGTCTCAGTTTATAGGTGACCAAAACACAAAGAATCATATCTGAATGTAATAAAAAGATGTATTATCTGATATAATGAAATTTCATATGAATGAACACAGCACCAACATAGGATTTTGGGTTCTCTCTCAGAAAGGAGCATAATGTATTCCATACCTGGAATGAAGAGTGAGCATTATTACTTAAGTAGTCAATAAGACAGAGTGTATCAGAAGATAGTTTGTTTTCTTATCCAATATCCACTTCTTTAATATGAACAAACACTTTAGCTAAGCTAAATATTACATTCATGGGAACTTGGGGGCAAGATCACTGACTAGAAGGTGCTTTTGTCTAACTGTCCTGGCTGAAAGTAGGAAAATTTTACTGACATGAAATCAGAACAGTTGAAATTAGGGAGTAGATCACAGGGAGAAGAATTAAGACAGATCAGCAACTCAACTGAGACAAATTGCCAGGACAAAGATGAAAAAGAGGAAGGGAGAGAGCAGAGGACAGTTATACAGTGGACCACATTCACAAAAGACAAGAGCTGAAGAAAAGGGTAAGGGTGACCCCTTCTAGCACCCAGAGTTTCTCTGTGAGCAGTGAACCACAGGAACTCCCACTCCATGGAAAATACCAGTAGGAATCAAAGACCCAACTTCCTGAACCTCAGAATAGCCTCCTCTGGGTCCTCCTCCTGCCTGACAGAATAGTGAGTAATTTTGGCTACAGCCAGCTTGTGGCCACAGCCCATCCACCCTTTTCTTTGGTTAGGAGACAAATTGTCCCCTTCAAGAGAATGCTTCAGTATGCACAGGCTTTTGAGAATGCTAGCGCAAGTCAGGGAGCCTGGAAGCACTGCCACATCCTCAGGCACCACACAGGCAAAGGGACTTTGGACCCTACCCAGTTCTCACAGCAAACACTGAAGCAAGTGTGGCAGAGACCAGTTTCTGTCAACCAGTATACAGGGGGAATGACTGCTAGCATAAAATGTGAAGGGAGATAAGCTCTGCCTCCACAATATATCTAATAGGAACTCAGAGACTCCTCTGCACTATGTGGCCCAATGCACTGGAAGTGCCCCACTCCCAGCCACAGAGGGAAATTGTGGCGCAACTAGCCTGCTTACTGATAAGTGAAATATATCCTGACAGTGGGGGGAGAGAGGTTCTGACCTCCATCTGTGCACAGCCCCCAGTCTGAAGATAACTCCTAGAGATTCTGCCCTCAGCTTTTCCACTACTGGGTTAGAGATGGGTGGTCTAACTTCAGGAGACTGTTCTCTAGCAAATCCTGGGAGGCACACTACACACTGCAGATTTATCTCCCCCAACTGTAGGAAAAAGAATCCAGCCCAGCTTAGAGAAAAGAAGATCACTCTTAAGAGACCCTCATAACAAAAAGGAGACTTGGGAGGTATGTTGGAAGAGGCATAGGAAAAAGCAGTGGCTCATTTAAGCAATCATTGGTGAAGGGGAGTGGTGAGTTCCACGTCTGTGGCCTCTGGACCTGATTCCAGCACTCTCCTAGTATGTCTAGGAGATGCTTTGTTTAAATTGAGACAACCTGTGGTTCTGAAACTATCTGGCAACTTTATTTCTGGGTCTCTAACAATGCTTGGGAAGCTCTCCACCATGATGTCTTCAAGTAGAGCTTTCTTGCTTTTAGGACTCTCTTGTTCTCCTTTCGGGATCCCTATGATTCCTTTGTTTGTGCACTTGATGTAGTCTCACATCTCTCTAAGGATTGCTCTTCTTTTGCTCCCTTCTTTTCTGCCTCTTTGAATGATTGGTTTACTTTGACTCTTGTCTTCGAGTTCTGAGATTCTTCTCCATGTTATACTCTGTTGCTGAGACTTTCTACTATGTTTTGAAAATTGTTTACTGCCTCTCTCAATTTCTTAAGCTGTTCTATAAACTTTCTGATTATGTACACATTTTTGATGACTTTTTCTTTAATGTCATCAATTTATCGAGACACTTTCTGAACTTCTTTTTCCATCTTCTTTTCAATTCCACTCATCTTATTTGGCATCTGTAATCTGAATTCTATTTCTGTCATTTCAACCACTTTTTATGGATATTATTTTCAGCTGCATCTCCCTTGCAATCTCTTGGGAGTGTTGATCTGCTCTGATTTTTTATTTTGCCAGAGTTCTTCTGTTGATTGCTCCACATATGTTTCCAATTTATTTATTTATTTATTTATTTATTTATTTTTAAGATAGAATGTTAGGGTTTCTCTAAATCAGGGGTCCTCAAACTGAGGCCTGCAGGCCACATGAGGCCGTGTGATTGTATTTGTTCCTTTTTTTTTTTTTTTTTTTAACTATAGTCCGGCCCGCCAATGGTCTGAGGAATAGTGAATTGGCCCCGTGTTTAAAAAGTTTGAGGACACCTGCTCTAAATTATTGTTCAGAGATATTTCATTTGGGTTCTCTTAGGAAGCTCGCAAAGGGCAGCTGGGGCCTAAAAGGCAGATCCTGGGCCAATCCTGTAGTAAACCTCTCTGCTGGCAATAGAGCTGTTCAACTGACTCTGAGGCCTTTTGGATGTTGAGTAAGGTGGGCTGGTGACAGCATCAGGGACCCAAAGTGCAAAGTTCTCCATGCTCCTTCTAGAACTTGCTAGTGCCAAGTGGCTGTTCCTTGTTCCACCAGCTGTTCAGCAGGTATTAGAGCTGTTTGGCTGCCTCATCAGGTGGGCTGGTATCAGCTTCATAGTCTCCAGTGGCGGGGCTCTCCACTTCTATTCCAGGGCCTGCTGATACAAAGTGGTTACTTGTTCTGTAAGCTCTTCAGTAGATTACTATAACCATTTGGATGCCTTATCTGTGTGACTGCTATTATGTTCAAAGGCCTTAGAAATGGCATTTGCCCGACCCCTTCCAGGACCTACCAGAGCAAAATAGCTGATTACTGCATTTTTTGCCTGCTCAGCATAGATTTTGGGCTGTTTGAATACTAAAACATGCTTGCTGATAACAGTTTCAAGGGCCCTGAGGCATGGAATTTACCATGTGTCTTCCAGGGCCTGTCAAAGAAATACAGCAGTTGTTATGTTGATCTGCACAGTGGGATTTTAAGGCCATTTGGAAACAAAAATTGGAGTGCTGGAGTCAGGTCTAGAAGCCACATGTTGCGTGACTGGAGACGTGAAATAATAGCAGCTTTGCCACTCCCTTTCACCACTGATAGTTTAAATGAGCCACTGCTTTTTCCTTTGTCCCTTCCCATGTGAAGCCTTCCAAAACCATGTGAGGTTCCTTGAGTACCACCATTCTTCTGTCTACTCTGGATTGGATAGGTCTAGGAGCATGCCCTCTATCTAACACTTTTAAGTTGGAGTAGCTCTAGGATTTCAAGGGTACTTTTCTCAGTCTAAGTGTTTGCCCTGCTAGCAATGGATTCGGAAAGCCACAGCTTCTGCTAGAATTTGAGGTAGGAGAATCTGAAGCTTGCCATATACCTACCAAGATTTCTCAGAGAGGGTCATCTGAGGTTAGGCCAGCCACTGTCTCAGCTAGTAGGTTCAAAGCTTAGAATTGGACCCCAGGTCATGGGTAGTATACAGATGTTGGTTCCCACTATTTAGATAGACCTTACCTACAAGAAGGTAGGCTATTTGATCCAGTTTCCTTCTCAGAGGGAGGGAAAAGGTATGCCAAGGCACTCTCCGTTCATTGGTCTACTAAGCAAAGCGGCCTCTGCTGAGTTCCTGTCAGTTATGATGATGTGGCAGTGTTCTTCTCCCTTTTATTTTATTGCCAGTATTCCCTCCAGATACTGAGAGGTAAGAGAAAAACTGCTTTGCCACATTTGCTTCCACCTACACTGTAGGGCTGGGTGGGGAACAAAGACCCTTGGCCTCTCTGGTGCCTGAGTGTGGGGCAGCCTTTCCAGGCTGGCCAAGCCAGGCTAATATTCCTGACATTCCTGTGCAAAGGGAAACAGGTCCCAGCCGGGGTAGTCTGTCCAGTAACTAAAGAAAATGGGGTATAGGCTGTAGCATAAGTCAGCTGGAGCCAGCATTGCTCACCATCTGCCAGGCAGAAGGGGTACCCAAGTGTGGCTACAACTATTTGCAAAAAAATTGGGTCTTTGATGCTTCGTGGCACACTCCTATGGGGTAAGAGGTCCTGTGGTTCACTGTTCACAGAAAACCTTAACATGGGGGAAGGAGTCCCCTTTACCCTAATATTTAGCTCTGGGCTCCTGCAAGTGTGGTCCATTCCATAAACTGTCTTCAGCTTTCTTCTTTCCTCTTTCTCATCTTTGTCCTTGTAGTTTGTTTCAGTGGGGTTGCTGACTTGCTTCTCCCTGCAAACTACTCCCCAATTTCAAATGCTCTGAGTTTACTTCAGTCCAATTTTCCTTCTTCTGGCCAAGTTCATCTGATGAAAGCTGTCTCTAATAAGCCATTTTTCTCCTCCCTTTTATTGTACTATTTTGAAACTCTGTTTCCTCAAATCTCTATTGCCAAATGTTGTATTCCAGAAAATAACCCTGTTATTCTGAAAATTTGCCTCGTCTGTTTTTTTGACTCTAAGAGTGGAAATGTATGTCATTATTATTGACCTTAAGATGAAGTATATGCCCTTCTATTTTCTCATTAAGCAGTTCTATAATGTGTTTATACTTGCTTAGTATTTCCAAACACTCTTTTGATTATTTTGTTAGAAGTTATGGGAATTGGGAGGTAGAGTGTGGCATTATCATGCTGTTTCAGAGATACAAACCCCAAAAGGTTCAGAAGTTTTCTTTAACTTGGACATTAATCTTGAAGCTGATATTGGATCACAGAATCTCTAAATCAATCTTAGCAGACTACTAGTTCCCCATTTAAACTTTCTAGATGTTTATCTGATGGAAGCTCCTGTTACAAGTTCTTGTCCTCATTCTTACAACACACACACACAGACATGCCCACATACAAAGATATACACAGAGACTTTTAGAGGATCAATGCTTATCCTTAGCCATAACAATAGCAGCATTTTCTATGTATTAGGCATCATTAAAGAGAATGTCACAAGACAAATTTCACAGTGAAAATTGTGCCAAATTGCTAGGCAGAATTATGACCATTTTTTCGGACAAAAAGTGAGACCCAGAAAAGTTAAATAACTTACCACTGTGAATGATAAAGCCTAATGGATAATAATTTCAAAAATACATTTTAAAAACACTTGAAGGTAAATTTTACAATTAATATAAAATATAGATTTCTATCTGTGGACTAACATATACATTTTCTCATTTAATATTCACTTTAAGACATTTGTATATTACTACCCTCCTCTTAAAGTTGTGGGAAAAGGAACAGAGAGAATAAATCTTTTGTCTAGGGTCACACAACTAGTATGTAGCAGAATTAGGATTCATAGCAAGATTTTTTGATTTTGCTTATTTTTTGAATTCATTTTATACTATTTATTTTTTATTTATATATTTACCTTTTTTCCTTTTATTAAGTCATATACACATAGATCATGCATACATTTATGCATTTGTAGGGTACAATGTGTTTATTGTTTATACAATTTGGAATGCTTACATCTAATTAATATAGCTTTCACCTTATTTACTTAATTATTGTGTTAAGACATTACATACTCTGGTTTCTATTCAGATCATATAAATCTTTCACCTTTTATTAATTTCTTTATTTTTTGTTTATTTATTTAATTGTATCTTACTTTAAAATTTGTATTGTTTGGGGTTCATTGAGAGTACAAAGAATTACGTTACACTGATTGCACTTGCTAGGAAAAGTCCCTCTTGAAATTGTGTCCTACCCCAAAGAAGTGTGGCATAAACCATAACCTCCCAACCACTTCTCTCCTTCCCTTTCCCCCTACCTTGAATTGATTTGAGTGTTTCCCTTATAAGGGTACATATTAGATCATCTACTGGTTTTATATTAAAATTAAGTACATTGAATTCTTGCTTCTCCATTCTTGTGATACTTTACTAAGAAGAATATATGCCAATTATATCCAGGTTAATACAAAAGATGTAAAGTCTCCATCTTTGTAATGACTAAATAGTATGCCATGGTATACATATAACATAGCTTGTTAATCCTTTCCTAGGTTGGTAGGTATTTAGGTAGTTTCTGCATTTGGCGATGGTAAATCAAGCTGTGATAAATAGTCTAGTGCAAATGTCCTTATGATAAAATGATTTTTTTTTCTTCTGGGTAGATGCCTAGAAATGGAATTGCAGGAACATATGGGAGGACTAATTTGAATTCTTTGAGGATTCTCCATATTTCCTTCCAAAAATGTTGTATGAGTTTTCAGTCTGACCAGCGGTGTAAAAGTGTTCCCTTCTCTCCACATTCACCTGAGTATCTACAGCTTTCAGAATTTCTGATGTAGGCTATTCTCGCTGGGTTAGGTGATATCTCAGGATGATTTTGATTTGCATTTCTCTGATGATCAGGGATGATAAGCAGTATTTCAAAAGTTTGTTAGCCATTCATTTGTCTTTTGCAGAAAAGGTTCTGTTCATATGTCTTGCCCAGTGGTAGAAGGGATTGTTTTTTCTTTTTTTTTTGTTGAATAATATGAGACCTCTGTAGATTCCAGTTATCAACCTTTTATCAAATTCATAACCTGTGAATATCTTTTCCAATTATAAAGGTTGTCTATTTGCTTTACTTGTTGCATATTTAGCTGTTCAGAAGCTTTTCAGCTTAATTAAGTCTCATTTAATTTTTTAATGTTTTTTCTCAGTTTATTATTCTAATTTTTATTAAGTCATAAATACATAAATCATGTATACAATTAATGCATTTATAGGGTACAATGTGCTGATTTCATATACAATCTGAAATATTCTCAGCAAACTGTTTAATATAGCCTTCATGGCATTTTTTACTTATTGTATGTAGACATTTGTATTCTGCATTTAGTAGGTTTCGCTTGTAACCATTCTAAGATGTACCCTAGTTGTGGCCCCACCCCTCGCCCTCTGTCCACCCTGACTTCCCCCCTCCCTTGGACATTTCCCCATATCCTTGTGCTATAGTTGGGTTATAGCCCTCATATGAAAGCTATAAATTAACTTCATAGTAGAGCTGAGTACATTGGATACTTTTTCTTCCATTCTTGAGATACTTTGCTAAGAAGAATATGTTCCAGCTCCATCCATGTAAACATGAAAGAGGTAAAGTCTCAATCTTTCTTTAAGGCTGCATCATATTCCATGGTATACATGTAACACAATTTGCAAGTCCTTTCTTGGGTCTATGGGCACATGTGCTTCTTCCATGACTTAGCAATTATGAATTGCTTTCAGAATTTCTGATGTGGGCTATTCTCAGAAATAAACATTCTGGTATATATGTCTTTGTTATATTGTGATTTTTGGTCTTCTGAGTATATACCTAGTAAAGGAATTATAGGATCGAATGGCAGGTATATTTTTAGAACTCTAAGTATTCTCCAAACATCCTTCCAAAAGAAACGTATTAGTGTGCATTTCCACCAGCAGTGTAGAAGTGTGCCCTGTTCTCCTCATCCACGCCAACATCTCTGGTTTTTAGGATTTTTTTATGTGGGCTACTCTTACTGGGGTTAGGTGATATCTCAAAGTAGTTTTGATTTGCATTTCTCTGATGATTAAGGATGATGAGCTCTTTGTCATGTGTCTGTAGATTGTGTGTCTGTCTTCTTTAGAGAAGTTAGTCTTCAAGTCCTTTTCCCACCCTGAGATGGGATCACTTGTTCTTTTCTTGCTAATACATTTGAGTTCTCTATGGATTCTGGTTATTAAACGTTTATCAGAGTTATAACCTGCAAATATTTTCTCCCACGCTGAGGGCTGTCTGCTTGCTCTACTTGCTATGTTCTTGGCTGTGCAGAAGCTTTTTAGTTTGATCAGGTCCCAGTAATGTATTTTTGATACTGCTTCAATTGCCTAGGGAGTCCTCCTCATAAAATATTTACCCAGGCTGATTCCTTCAAGAGTTTTCCCTGAACTTTCTTCAAATATTTTTATAGTTTCATGTCTTAACTTTAAATCTTTTATCCAGTGAGAGTCTATATTAGTTAATGGTGAAAGGTGTGGGTCCAGTTTCAGTTTTTTATAGATTGCCAGCTAGTTCACACACCACCATTTGTTAAATAGGGAATCTTTTCCCCACTGAATGTTTTTAATTGGTTTGTCAAAGAACAAATAATGGTAAGTAGCTTGATTTAACTCTTGGTTCTCTATTCTGTTCCAGACATCTACTTCTCTGTTTTTGTGCCAG
>CAUYPK010166954.1:0-12353 GCA_963574355.1 Loris lydekkerianus
GGGTACAATGTGCTGGTTTCATATACAATCTGAAATATTCTCATCAAACTGTTCAACGTAGCCTTCCTGGCATTTTCTTAGTTATTGTATGTAGACATTTGTATTCTGCATTTAGTAAGTTTTGCCTGTACCCATTCTAAGATGCACTGTAGGTCCAAAAATTTCTATCAACTGAATGATTAATGGTTTATTAATGATTAGCTTTCTTTAATAACTGGCCATCTCAAAATTTTGTTTATTGGCATGGTACTTAATATATTTTAGGTGTTTGTACTTTCTAGCAATATTGCTATTGGTAACTCAGTGTAGATTCCATGACTAAGAAAGAATAAAATCAGCCCAGTGCTCTAGACCGAGTGCTGGTTTGAAGTCCAGAGTTTCAAAGTTCGTTCTCAGTTGGGAGGGCAACTTGTTACTGTTCTGGGCAAGTCACATCTGCTGAGTATAACCATCTTCCAACTGAATTTCCAAATTAGAGAGAGGCTTTCTAGAAGAGATACTGCACCTGATAGGGAGATCTGTGGTGCACGGAGTTATGATTCACACATGAGATATAGAGATATATGATTTCTAAGACCATATAAAGTACTCATTTACCTCTCTTACTATGATGATGAGCATTTGTTCTACAGGGTAAGATATTTGCTGTCTATCTGATGTCAGGCCCACCAAACTCCATTCAAAAACATAAATGCAGAGAAAAAAGCCAGAATACTCCCCAAAATATTTATTGTAAGGATAGAAATTGTGAATGCTGTATGTTAATTTTAATTTCTGAG
This sequence comes from Loris lydekkerianus, assembly GCA_963574355.1. Classification (NCBI taxonomy): domain Eukaryota; kingdom Metazoa; phylum Chordata; class Mammalia; order Primates; family Lorisidae; genus Loris; species Loris lydekkerianus. The sequence continues at coordinate 780 of CAUYPK010166954.1, forward strand.
ACTTAAGTGTTACTTAATCTGGCGAAATGAAAATACTTTGTCACTTTAATGTCAAAACAACTCCTAATAATGAATTACAGAGCTAAAGCACAGGGTCATCACAACATTGTTTCTCTGTGCCCCGCTCTGGCCTTATAACTCTGCTCTTGCGGTGTTATCAATCACACCTAGAAATAAAGAAGAATGTAACGTTTTATTATTTTTTGTTTGTTTTAGGCTGAGATATTTAGGTCCTTTTTTTCTGTAGACATGAAGAAATGAAGAATGTAGTCACTAGGAAATAGCACTGAGACTTTTACTTCCCTCAGCTGAGATGGTGATGATATAAATTTAGAATTGAAGTCCTCAAAGGTTGGAAATGCTATACTGAGCAAAAGCTTTCCAAAAGCTCTCCTACTTTTGTCATCTTTAAGGTATGCAATTAAACCAAGAATGAAATTAAACTATGATAGACCTCTGGGTTTAGCTGTCTACAATGATATACAAGGACTTACTCCAACTGCTGTACATTGATTTTAAGATTCTGCTCATGAAACACGTTTTTTTCTGTGGGAAATAATTTTCTCATTAAAAGGTAGTCAGAATTCTTGATTGATTAAGCTGGGTGACTTAAGTGTCTGAGTTAATATAAGTGTCTTATTGAGGGCAATATATAGATAGACTTTATTTGCAAAATGCTATAATGGGTTTAAGCAGCAATACCTTGAAGACAAGAGAAATTTAAGATGTGTGTTTTATAAGAAAATTCAATGTGTAGGTCAGGCAGATAATTTAGTTCTGAGCACTGCCTTAAAACTTCCTTTATAGAGCATTAGATTTGTGATGGTAAGTTTGTTAGTAAATAAAAAGTTGGTGATTTAGAGGCTGGGTTTTGGAATGAAAAAAAAAAAAAAAAGCCTAGGATCAGATACATACTGGCTCTGCCACCCACAAGACGCATGAGCATGGACCAGTTACTTTTCCAAGTTTTAATTTTCACATTGGCCACTACCTCACATGATTGTGAATAGGATTTAATGAGCTCATGAGATGAATAAAAGTGAAAGGCTGTTAACATTAACGTCTTAACTAAGACCCATGATAAAACAAATGCTACAAAACAAAGGAGATACTAGATCAAAATCTAAGCTTTGAGAACCAGTTTCATCATCCTTGCACTTTTTACCCAAGGATCTTTAAATAAGATGCAGGATATGAAATGTTTGAGTGTGAAAAGCAGAAGGGTTCTTTAGATGACTTGGGGAAAGCGGGTTAGAGGATCACAGGGCACCCCTGCTTCTTAACCAGTGGGACGGGGAGAACTTAGTATAGGTTTCTCAGAACCATAGAGGTGAGGGACCTGAGTATGACTCTCCCAAGATAATGTGGAAGGCAGCGGAGAAAGAGAAAGAGAATGAGGTGCTTTCCTGGGACCAGGGAGACAGGCTGCTGCTGCATCTGCAAGGAGCTGCGTTCTCTCTAATACCTCCAGCACCGTGATTTTCAGCCCGAGGGCTGCGGCACATGGGTGTGCCGTGAGAGCATCTTAGGTGGGCTCAAAAATTTTTAAAGACTGATGATTAAATTATTATCAAAAGAAGTTCAAAGCATGGTAAATGTGTTTTTTTGTTGTTGTTGTTGTTATTTTTTTCACTCCTTTCTCTCTCTCTCTCTTTTTTTTGATCAACATAATTTATGTGTGCCGTGGAAGTTTAACTATAGGTTCAAGTGTGCTGTGACATAAAAGGTTGAAAAACACTGCTCTAGCAGGTGAAAGAAGATGTAAGTTTGCCACAGGCAGAGAAAAGCCAGCCTGGGTTATTCTCACATAAGCCCAAAAGCCCCTCCTGGCAGGTCCCTGGGACTCCATCCATGAGGGTCCTTGCAGAGGGTGCTCCCAACATACAGCAGCAGAGCAAGGGGGTGGCCAGGCACTGAGCAGCACTGCCTCAGTCACGAGAGGAACAGCTCCAGGACCCATGGAAGAGCCTCAGAAGAAGCCACAAAAATATCCACCAGGTGAGAGTCAGCTTCAAGTGCATTTTTCTTGTGGCCAGCAAAAGCTCTACAGGAGAAGAGAGCACAGAGCCCTCTCGAAGCAGCATCAGAGCACCAGTTTACTCTGTCCCCGTCCCCTGCCCCTTTCCAGCTTTGGAGAGAGAATTGGATGGTGAGAAAGGTTGAGAAAAAAAGAGAACAAGATCCCTCCTCACCTTAAATCAAGTTCAGATTTGTGATCATCCTCTGGGACTACAAAGCCTAATTTCTGAAATGAGACTATCTGTGACTTAAAGAAATCGCAGTATTTTCTAGACTGAACAGAGAAGACAAAGCTCTGATCAATTTCCACCCAGAAGCCGAAGAAAGACTTTTGGACCATGTCTGTACATTTTAAGAGAGAAATGGAAAATAAAAATAAAGCGTTTTGCTTCATGTTCCATTAGCTCCATTTACTCAAAATATAACTGATGATGGGTATAAACAGCTCTTTTTCTTTTTTTTAATCAATTGAAAAACTGTTACTTTCTGGACATCAGTCTCTCATTCATATGATCATATGGTGCTTTATCTTGAGTTACATTTTTAACCAAGATCTGATGTATAATTACAGAATCAGGATGCAGGACACATGCTACCCACAGGCATAAAGAAGAAATTGGGGATTGACTGCCAAGCCAACATAACTTAATTAATTATTAGTATGCTGTGATGCCAAGCACATTGCTGAAAGTTAGGGATATGTGGCAAGCAGGTAAGAAGACCCTCTTTCCCTACAGCTATCATTTATCAAGCACACACTGCACTTGCCTTGTTCCTGAAGGACAAGCCACTTTCATGAAATTTCTTTTTTCTACCAATTGACAAGAGCCCTTCCCAGGTTGGAACCTTGTGGCTGTCACATGAAACATGCCCTGTAATGCCAGGGCCTTCCCATGCTCAATATACCTGCGTTTCCATAAACCTTTGGACAACTTAGAAGTAGTAGTCAAGGTATAGAGGTGGTCACAATAAGCTTGGAATTCTTGTCATTCATATTGTCTCATTGTCCTGGAATCCCCTGGCATAAGGAAGGATGAAGGTAAAGTTCTAATATCAGGCTCTGTCTCCATGACCAGAGCTTAGCACAGCAAGTACCAGTGTGTGCTTGATATATGATAGCTGCAGAGAAAGAGGGTCTTCTTACCACAACCCACCTGGAAGAGCAGACTTCACAGATAGGGCTGGTGAAGAGGAACATTGTCTCAAAAATGAGCTGTGGGCTTCTTTTATGTAGGGAGGTATTGTAATGTAATCATAAATGGCTGGAGTTGGAAGGCCCAATGAGAGCACTTACTGTAGCCCCTTTCAAGATCCTAGACAAGTCATGTAGGCCTGACTCAGGATGGAGGTTGTCAGTTCAGTGAGCCCTGTCTCTCCAGGCCTGAGAGTGTACTGCAGATATATTCCACTGCAAAAACCAGATTACTAAAATGCAAGCTTGCTAAGCTGAATTAAGTGTTAAAATATCACTTCATGAAGAAATATTTTACTAAACATATAGTATTAAGTATTAAAATAATTTCAATACTTCTCCATATATAGTGGGTGTCAAAACATGTATACACATTTTAAGAGATGTTACCTATGTATTACTTCTTGAAGTTGAAGGTGCCATTACTGGTCAAGTGTACCTAAACATGCTGTGAACATCTATTTTACCTAAAATTCAGACACTTTGGGGGAATGATTGATTTTACTTCCAAAAACACCTCTCAAAATGTGTGTACGTTTTTTGGCTTTCCCCACTGTAAATTAAAAGACATTTTGCACAGAGTACATCTAACATAATTCCAATAATAATTGAATTACTAAACACATCAGATATATACTTTTAAAAAAATTACAACTTTTTCAGCTTCAGAATATGATTTACCAAAATGCTGTTTCTTGAGAGAACAATTATATGTGGTGTTTGTTTATGCATTATTTTTTTAAAACTAAATTTTCTGAAACGAACACCTATAACTCATTTACTATACTATAAGAAAGTAACACTTCTAAGTAACAACTTTTTCCTAGAAGCAAAGAATTAATTCATCAGATTAAGAAATCTTTGTTTTAATCTGTATTATCTATAAGCCTGATAATATATTTGTTACATGGTGAAAAAAAATAATTACACAGAAAGCTAGCAGAAATGGCCAATATTCAATCCAGAGTTTAACTAAGGGAAAACAGTTTTGCTCCACCAAACGACAAGAACTGTGTTTTCTTTCTAGCCCTGGGGAAAGCCTGTCAGCTAAAATCAAGTATTGAATTAATGCTACTAGTTTAGAATCAACAGTCAGTAGAATCAATACTTGAGCTTAAACAAAGTGAGGGTATAGGCGTCAGCAGAAATGCTGAAGAGAAACAGAATTCAAGATGATCTCCGCCTGCCGCTCCTTGTCACCTGTCCTTAGTGATTGAAAGGGCAGTAGTATTAATGTTGGTTTAATTATAAAAGGTGCAGCTCAAGATTTCATTTAAAGACATTTAAAGACATGCACAAACACAAGGACATATGCACCCAAGCACACTATTTTAAAAGAAAACAACTCTGCCACTATAAAAGCACACTGCTAAACAGTGCCGGGCTGCTTTAATAGTGCTTCATCTGTGACCTCTCTGTGTTCCCATGAGCCCTGTGGATCACATGTATTTTTATACTATTGTATCTTTCAGCGAATTTTTTGTGAGTCTTTGGCCAGGGTTACAACATGTACATTAAGACAACCAGACGCATCCTTAGCTGTCATAAACACCCTGACACTTGTTTGTTCAATGCAGCCAGGGGCAGGATGTCCCCTCTCGACCCAGGCCTCCTAGCATCATGCTGGCCAGTATTTTGCTCTCTTCCTAAGTCAACTCACTGTTGAGCTGTTTTGCAGCAAGAAATGAGTTTGGTTTCATTCTTTCCTTCATTCATAAATATTCAAGAAATATTTACCAAGCATTTACATGTGCCAGTGTGCCAGGTCTATGTGAAAGAACTGGCAAAGTTTGGCTCCCATGAAGTTTGCAATCTTGTGAGAGAAAACAGACAAAAAGCAAAAAAAAATAAATGTTCAGTATGGCAGGTGATAAGCACTGAGAAGGAAATTCTAGCAGGGTAAGGGGATAGAGTGATGGGGTTTAATCTATGCAGCATGGCCAAGAAAGCAGACTGTTGGTGCTCAAAAAATGCTTGTTGTGTACACGAACGAGAGCAGCTGTGTGTAATCCTGCTACATTTGTTAGCCCTTCAGGAAATGATGGCTTGTACATAACTTTGCTACTCCCTCCCCCTGGATTTTTCTTTTTTAAGTTATTAGGCTGTTAATCATCCCTATACCATTTAGGAGCTGGGAGCAAATTCATTATTGGAATGTAGGGACTAATGGCTTAGAAAAATATGTAGCTTGGCACATAGTAGGTATTTTAAAAGACTTGTTAACTTACAGCAACGAGAACCATTCGTGTTCTAGAATTCCATACGCCTTTCCTAATCTGCAGTGTTTGGCTTTCTCCCTATGAGAAACCTTGCAAATTACAATCATAATCATAATCAAACTTATTGAGAACTTACTGTGACAAATAAATGAGCTGCCGTGTTACTTCTTTAGATCATCATCTTATGAATCCTCACACTCATGCTGAGGGGAGTACTTCTGAATTCTTTTTTTTAGTTTGTTTTTGAAAGACACATGGTTAGAGGGGTTGCAGAAACTTCTCCACATCCCATAGGCTGCAGGAAGGGTGACAGGCTTCCAGCCAAGGCTGCGTGACTTCAGACAAGCGAAGGTTCTTTATCACACTCAAGCACATTATCTACATCAAGCTATGGTCTGCATTTAATTGGAAATGACTTTTATGTAGAAGGCTGGTTAGCCTGCTAAAGATATTAATACAAAAACTGCTGATGGTTATTGAATAATAGTACTTCAGTGGGTGAGTGTGTGTGGAGGAGAAACTTTGTTTTAATCAGAAGCTGTGTATCCCTAACAATAAAATGCTGGCATTTGACTTTGATCTCAAAGGAAACTTATAGCCCTATTTTTGTTTTTGTTTTTGTTTTTGCAGTTTTTGGCCAGGGCCAGGTTTGAACCCGCCACTTACGATATATGGGGCCGGCACCCTACTCCTTTGAGCCACAGGCGCCGCCCTAGCCCTAATATTTTTTAAATCTCTGTTCACTAATGGGACGAGGTTGAGGTTAGGCAAGAAAACTGGATTAGTAATTTATCCTTATTGTCTCTCCATTATCCCAGAAAACAATTCAGGGGTAGGCTGCCTGCAGGATAGTCTAAAGCTACTTTGAGTTTTTATTTGAGAATGCTCCACAGCACCTAATACCCTAATGAGTGCAGGGAATCCCCCAAGGGTATCTGTCTGCCTAGGGGTCCTCAAACTTTTTAAACAGGGGGCCAGTTCACTGTTCCTCAGACTGTTGGAGGGCCGGACTATAGTTAAAACAAAAAAAACAAACTATGAACAAATTCCTATGCACACTGCACATATCTTATTTTAAAGTAAAAAAAACAAAACGGGAACAAATACAATCACATGGCTGCATGTGGCCTGCGGGCTGTAGTTTGAGGACCCCTGAATAGGTATTTTATCAGAGTTGGTTCTAGTTTCTTTGTGAATTCTCTGGAGCTGTACAGAAGCCCGTGTGAACATTCAACTCCAAAAGGCTCAGCCTTGAGAAATGAATAAAAAATTTCGTTCCTCCATGGAGGCTGGCTCTTCTCCAAGGCTAATCAGAAGGCTTGCCTTCCCTGCAACAATCCATGTGTCCTCTTCCCTCCTTCCTCCCTTTTTCCCTTCCTTTTTCTTTTTCTTCCCTCTCTTTCCCAGTCATTCCCTTTCTTTCTCTTTCTTCTCTTTCTCTCTTTTTAAAATCAACTTGTCTCATTTATATCCTGAAGAGAAAAAGCCACATAAACGAACCAACATGTCAAACTATCCTGTTTCTAAAAGGTAACAGGAGATATCCAGGATAACTAATAAAACTTTACCCCAACTGTGCTTGCCAAAGGAAAATGAGTCCTCGGACCCATTATGTTTATTTCATAAGGACAGGGGTACAATGTCTATGATAAGGAACCAACAGCATCCAACAGTATGACGTCATTACGAACATTCCCAGATACGTACGAGTTTAGTGGACTTCTTTGACATTGGTAAATAAATTGGCAAAAACTTTCAAAGGCTAAATGAGGTCTAGGCCATTACCAGTTGCATTGAAAAATCCAAACCAATTCTCCAAATGTTGTTACATATTTTAAACTTATTAAACCCACCAGTGTTGTTTTTAAGCAAAAGATGAAGACCAATGTAAATGTGTGCCTCACAAAAATACAGTTGTGTCCTGTGTAAAATTAATCACAATTTACTACAGCCTCTAAGGTCTTGCCATGGTTCACAAATTTAAAGCTTTAAATGGATGAAGGACATCTTTTGATCCTGTCATGGTGTCTCTGTGACTGCATACAGGTCCTTACATGAACATAGCATCAAAGTTTTAAAATGAGATCTGTTCTCAGCCCCTATTATATGTTCTGAAAGCAGCCACTGAGGGCTTCTTTAACACCAGATCCTACAGGAAAACAAAGACAGCCAAGTCCTGGGGGAAGAAACTTAGATTTACACTAACAAATATTTACCAATGTCCTGAGGATAGCACATCAGCAACATAGTAACTGATGTAGAGAAATGAGGATTAAACTGTCTTAAAATGATTTGAACAACTCAGGGGTCTATCCTTTTAGATTCCCAAACTTTGGGATTTTGCTGGATTCCGCTTAATTAACTACTCTTGGCTTTATTAACCGAGAATGCCATGAATAACAATACCCCGTCTTGCCATCTCTGTGTCATCGTTAAAGTAACCAGAGATTGTCTTTGATGTGGCCCTCAGTGACCACTCAAGGGCAATGACACCCATCCTTCCTGAATCACACCAGATGGACATGGAGATTTCAGCACTTAAATTTGATTTTTATGGCCTTTTATTGTCAGCAATTTTATTTCTCACATCTGCTATTGAGAGCCTGCAAATAACAGAATCTCCTCTGATCTATAACTTTATTTCCTAGGAGTTTAAAGATTAAAGAACCAACTTTGTAGGCTGCATTTTTTAGAAAAGGACACAAACAGCCTTGGAGCAATGAAATTACGAACACAGGATAAAGGAAATCAGCTTTAGTGCCTGGATTTGGGTGAATTTATTTTTGTACTTTTGCTTAACCAGAGACACTCTGAGTCTCACATTCTTCACTCATAGAATTTTGGATAGAATTTTAGTGAAGACCAGTATACTGATATGGTGTAACGAAAATAGAAGACATGCTTCTGTAGCAGTATAAGATTATATATAATTACATTTAATAATGTAAACAGGTATCTATCTGTTGTGTTGAAGATAGATGAGATTTCCAGACCGCTAAACTATGGGGAGATGAGATCAAATTTTGAAATGCTGAGAGTACAAGCTCTAAATTGAGAAAATGCAAAAGTGGTTAGAAACATGGCTAGAAAGAAGTGGACTTTTTGTATGTATCAGACTCAGTGAGAGGAAGCAGTTGTACTTTCTCAGGATTTGTTAGCGCATCAAAGCCAGCCTGCCATAGCAGAGCTTCACCAAAATTGAAGAACAATGGCTTTTCAGCCGGGTAGAGATATTTCCCCATCTAATCCTCTCCTAAAAAATGTCCGATGACCTAAATTGTATTCATGGATGAAAAATAGTAATAGAGTTAAGAGGAAAATAGAATCCCATCTATGATAAGAATAATTTTCTGCAGCCAACTGTTCTTTTGAAACTTTTAAGTTCCCTTATGGCTTTTAAATTAGTGTTATATATAAGTGTACATAAATATAATATTTAAACATATATTTAAATAATATATATTTTACATATATTTATATGATATTTAAAATATAAAAATAATAAATATATAAAATACAATATATAATTTATAAAATTTTATATTTATATTGCACTTATCATGGGGCCTCAAACAGGTAAAATACTCAAGAATTGGCTAGTTCCATTATTACAAAATTAAATATTCATCAAAACATCACCAATGTAACTCTGTGTATTCCTCCATTTTTGTTTTTTCTTTTGAGATAGGGTCTCACTCTGTTGTCCCGGGCTAGAGCTCCACCATGTTAGCCTAGCTCACAGCAACCTCAAACTCCTGAGCTCAAGCAATCCTTCTACCTCAGACTCCAGAGTGGCTGGGACTACAAGTGCCCAGCACAATGCCTGGCTAATTTTTCCATTTTTACAAGATATGGGGGTTTCTCTCCTGCTCAGGCTGGTCTGAAACTCCTGCACTCAAGGGATCCTCCTGCCTCGGTCTCAAAGTCTGCTAGGATTACAGGCATGAGGCACTACACCTGGACTTTCCTCCATGTTTATGCATATACCTTCATTCATTAGTATAAATTTACACTTTCATTTTTCTGAAGATGGTTATTACTCAGAAATTCTTATATGCATTCATCTGAAGCATTTCTGCTGCTCACATATTTAACCTTATAATTGGTTACCTAGTTAGGAGTCCGTTAGTACGCTTTAGAATAGTTTGTTTAATGATTTCTATCTTTCAACATTTATAAGCTATTTATTCTGCTAATAAAAAACGAAGTCACCAAATGAGCTGATGCCCATAAATTAGTGTGTTATGGCAGGAGATTAAATTTTTCTCCTAAAGTCTTCACCAGAACCAACCCTCCATGTAGAAGAAGCTGTCTGTGTGCCCAGTACTTATTATTAATCAGGCAACCTTGATTCGCAGGATGTAAGAAAACTTTGCATAAGCACAAATATGCCTCCTCATTTGCCCACGTGCCATAGTGCCATTCTTCCCCCCAGTAAAGTCATGAGGAGCTCTTTTAAAATATAAGGTTCTTTTAAACTTTGGTACTGCCATGGTACAAACAGAGAAGGCTGACTTGTGCTAAGCCACTTGGCTGACTTTGGCCAGGCAATCAAGTTCAAGGAAATGACTGCCCTCCACTTCTTGGCTGGAGATAAAGACTAGAAACCATCACACACATAAGAACTCTTGCAAAAAAAAAAAAAATTAAAACATCACTTCTACTTAACCAGCAAGAGCTTCTGTTCTGAAGGTAAATAAAATCAGTTAAAGAAAAAAAAATTATAACACTGCACACAAATGGGCCTGAAACATGAAGATTCTTGCAATGACAATTGGTAATTATCAAAGCTGTAAAGGAGAAAGAGGCTGACCCTCTGTCCTGATGCAGTCTCAAGGCCACCTGGTCTACCAAGGGATGCACACCATCATGTGTCATGTGGACAAATTCAGCAGCCTCTCCTTTTCCAGATTCTGTGTCCTGTAAACCATCTGCAGGGTGTCATCAACTGTCTGAGAGTGTCCCTTTCTGTTCAGAATCAGTAAATACTTTCTTTTACCAGATCCTTTACAATTTATTTAAATTACCCCAAGTTTAACCCCAGGTTATGTTTTTCAAGCTTACTCTCGCACACTATCCCCCTCACGCTATGTTCCAGCCAAATGGGACATCCGCTATTCACCATGTACGTCCTGGGTCTGCCTTTGCATTTTGCATAAGCTAATTACTCTGTCTAGAATGTCTAAATGCAAAAATTATCTCAAGGCCTGGATTTGCTGAACTATTTACTTGCTGACCTATATTCCTCAAGGTGCACCTCAGACATTACCTCTTTTGGAGGGCCATTTTCCTAGACCTTATTACTTATAGCAGTGATTGGGAACGTTTACTGAATCCTGAGCATTCTGCCAAGGGTTCATAGACTTATAAATGAGAAAAGTATAAGGCAGTATCAAAGAGTCCTGATTGCCAGGATTCAAATCCTGGCTCTATGTCTAATTGGCTATATGAACTTGGGAACTCATTTACATTCTCTGTGTTTCAATGTCCTTGTGTATGAAATGTGGATAATCATAACACAGTTAATACCTAATAAAGTTATTATAAGGATGATGTGAAATAATACATATAAATCCCATAGAATAGTTCCCAACAAACTGTAATTACAGTATAAATACCGGGTATTGTTACTATGTTAATTCATAATATGCTACAAGGTAGATATCATCATTATTCCCATGTAAGACATGAGAAAACCAGGGGTCAGAAAGGTTGAAACATGTCCAAAGTTACACAGATAAGATTGGTGTATAGTGGTGAGAACAGCTGCCTTCCAAAGTTACACAGATGGGATTGGTGTACAGTGGTGAGAACAGCTGCCTTCCAAGGTTACACAGATGGGGTTGGTGTATACTGGTGAGACTGGTGTATAGTGGTGAGAACAGCTGCCTTCCAATGTTACACAGATGGGACTGGTGTATAGTGGTGAGAACAGCTGCTTTCCAAAGTTACACAGATGGGATTGGTGTATAGTGGTGAGAACAGCTGCTTTCCAATGTTACACAGATGGGATTGGTGTATAGTGGTGAGAACAGCTGCTTTCCAAAGTTACACAGATGGGATTGGTGTATAGTGGTGAGAACAGCTGCTTTCCAATGTTACACAGATGGGATTGGTGTATAGTGGTGAGAACAGCTGCTTTCC
>CAUYPK010166962.1:0-13538 GCA_963574355.1 Loris lydekkerianus
ATTTGTTGGTGATGTATGCCCATGGTTCCCCCTTGAAGGAACTATCGATGAGAGACGGTGGGCCAGAGTAGGAGATTGTTTTAAGGATTATTATAGATCATTTGGCCCTGAGAAAATTTCAGTTCAAGCCTTCTCTTTCTGAAATCTTATTAATGATGTTTTAAAAATCCATAAGAAATGGTCAGATATTCAAGAGGTTATTACAGAAGGGGAAAAAGTTTTACAAAAACTTTCCCGTCCACCCTCTGTTTGTGCTTCTGCATCTATCCCCATGCCTGAACCTGCCAATCCTATCTTGATAAAAGCCCCTACTCCCACAGCCACTGCTACCGCATTTAAGCCGGTCCCTGCAGACCCGGCTCCACTAAAAGTTTATCCTTCCCTAACGCCTCCCTTATCCCCAACCAGAGATGAGCCTAAGGACACCCTCAATCCTTGAAAAAGACAGTCCAGGAAAAAAATGAAATGGGGTTAATTTGCATTGGTTCTGAAATTGACAAATGTTATTTTGTATTGTTCTGAAATTGACATTATCTATCCTCCTCCCAAATTTGTACATCCAAATTAGCCCTTCTCCAGACTTGTATAACTAACTGCTTATTCCATGTCTCAACTTTTTTTTCCCCCATGTCTCATCTTAAATGTCTAAGAGATAACTCAAACTCAACAAGACTAACATTGAACTCAAATTTCTTTTCCCAAACATACTCTACCACTAGCTTTACCATCTCAGTTGATAACACCTTAGTGTTTCCACATGCTTGGACTAAACCCCTTGGAGTTCCTTTGTCTTTGAATTCTACTGCTTCTCTTACACTACCCTCCCAGTCTGTCAGCCAATCATGCTGACTCTATCTTCAAAACCTATTCAGAAGCAAAGTGTTTCTCCCATTTCTATTGAGGCCATCCTGGTCTGAACCACCATCAATGTTTTTCTGGATCCCTACAGGAGCTCATACTACTTCATGTACTTCACACTGTATGTTTTATGTCTTTTATCTTTGCTCCTACAGTCTATTCTCAACATTGGAACCACTTTGGCCTATTAAAAACATAAGCCAGATCATGTTCTTCTCCAATCTAAACCCTCCATTGGCTTTCCATGGTGTAGCCAAAGTCCATGCCAAAGGACCTTGTTCTATCAACACTAACTTCCAACCCAATTCTCTGACCTCTTCTGCTATTCTTTCACTCACTTATTCCACTCTAGCCATCCGGTTTTCCTAACTTTCCCGTGAAAACACCAGGCTTGCTCTTCTATTAGGACTTATAAACCCCGGGCCAGGCACAGTGGCTTATGCCTATAATCCCAGTACTCTGGGAGGCTGAGGTGGGTAGATTACCTGAGCTGAGGAGTTTGAGACCAGCCTGAGCAACAGTGAGACCCCATCTCTAAAAAAATAGCCAGACATTGTGGCAGGTGCCTATAGTCCCAGCTATTCAGGAGACTGAAGCAAGAGAATAACTTGAGCCCCAGAGTGCAAAGTTGCTGTGATCTATGACACCATGGCACTCTACTAAGGGCAACAAAGTAAGACTCTGTCTCAAAAAGAGGGGGGAGGCGGCACCTCTGGCTCAAGGAGTAGGGCACCAGCCCCATATGCTGGAGATGGCGGGTTCAAACCCAGCCCCGACCAAAAACTGCAACAAAAAAGGAAGGACCTATAAACAGGCCATTTCCTTTGCCAGGAATGCCTTTGGCTTGCTATTTTCATGGCTAACTCCATTAACTCTTTCAAATCTTCTCAAATTTCAACTTTTCATCAATGCATACACACATACTTTGAACACCCTAGTTAAAATTTCAACCCACCACAATGTCAGACCAGAAGGATTGTTCAGCTGAGCTCTCTTAGAATGACTGGGGAAAAAGACAGAACCCAGCCATACCTTGCATAAGGACCTTACCCAGAGTCACAGCTCAGGGAGCACAGTGAGAAGCTGGTAAGCTGGATACAGTGTATGATCCAGAGTGGTGAAAATCTGATGAATCAGGCAAGTAATTGTGACTGGCTGGGATCAGTGGGCTACCCACAGAGGCCCACGACACAAGGAAGCCTTTCCAGAGTGTTTAGTTGTTGGGGGAAGCTGTACATTGGAAAACATGGAAGAGTGGGGGGGACTCGAACAGAATACAGCAATTAGATTTGAATGCCAGGTGGAGTGGACTTGCCATAGCTTTGGTGGCTAGCGAGGCACCCATACTGCGAAGATCTTGGTGGATAGGGGTCTGACATCATGGGAGGGTTGTGAGAAGATCTTAGCAGGGACCTAAAGCATGGCTGTCTTAATTCCACCTGCTGGGATCAGAACTCCACTCCTGAGACAGGCTCCCCATGGCAACTGGAGTCATGGGGCACTGTGAGATCTGCCTTTTCAGGATGCTTGTGAGCTTTAAAATCCCAACCCAGCAGGGTCTGAATGATGAGGAAACAATCAGGAGATCACCAAAAGGCAACTAAGTTTGGAACCAGAACCATAGAGCTTTCTAGCTATGCTCTCTGTCTCCTAAAACACCACAGTGCCACCTGGTGTCCTCATTTTATTGCCCTTGGTAGAGTGCCATGGCATCACACAGCTCACAGCAACCTCCAATTCCTGGGCTTAGGTGATTCTCCAGCCTCAGCCTCCCAATTAGCTGGGACTACAGGAACTCACCACAACACCCAGCTATTTTTTGATGCAGTTTGGCCAGGGCCAGGTTTGAACCCACCACCCTCAGTATATGGGGCCAGTGCCCTACCCACTGAGCCACAGGCGCTGCCCAAGAAAAATAAAATTTTTTGCAGATGTATAAGCACTGAGGAAATTTGCCACAATAAACCCAGCTCTACAGGAAATACTTAGACCTATTCTCAACACTGACCACCACAATGGACCACCAGCAAAGTAAACACTCAGAAGCTAAAGGTTAAAGCATAGCTTCCACCATGGCTCAAAGGATAAAACTACACAATGGACTTTCACAAAATAAGATGAATAGAACTCCATCACACTAATAAATTCTCTCACTAAATGTCAATGGACTGAACGCACCACGGAAGACTCACAGGCTGGCTGATTGGATAAAAAAGCAAAATCCATCCATATGCTGTCTCCAGGAGACACACCTAGCCTTGAAGGTGTGTCTCTAAGACTAAGGGTTACAGGATGGAAAATAGTATTTCAAGCAAATGAAAATCAGAAGAAAGGAGGGGTTGCAACCTTATTTTGAGATACAAGCAGACTTAAAGCAGCTAACCTTAAGAAAGACAAAGACGGACACTTTATACTTACATCAAGAAGACATTTCAATTTAAAATATGTATGCACCCAACTTAATGCTCCCTGAAACAGACCTTGATGGGTCTCAACAATATGATATCCCATAACACCATAATAGTCAGGGAATTTAACACCCCACTGACAGAAATGGACAGATCCTCTTAACAGAAACTAAAGAAAGATGCAAAGTACTTAAATGTGACCCTAGAACAGTGGGATTAATAAACATATACATACCATTCCTAAGCTAAGGAATATACATTTTTGTTCTCAGCCCAGGAGCCTGAGACAAGTGCATCACTTAAGCCCAAGAGTTTGAGGTTGCTGTGAGCTGTAATGCCATGGCACTCTACCAAGGGTAACATAGTAAGACTCTGTCTCAAACATACAGAAAAAGAAAATGTTATCCCAGCCAGGTGGGTAGATCGTGCCTATAATCCCAGCACTTTGGAGACTGAGGTGGGTGGATTGCCTGAGCTCACAGGTTTGAGACCAGCCTCAGCCAGAGCAAGACACCATTTCTAAAAAAAAAAAAAAAAGCCAGGTATTGGGGCAGATGCCTGTAGTCCCAGCTACTTGGGAGGCTGAGGTAAGATTATTACCTGAACCCAAGAGTTTGAGGTTGCTGTGAGCTGAGACAACATGGTACTCTACCAAGGGTGACCAAGAGAGGCTGTCTCAAAAAAAAAAATAAAAAAAAATAAAAACCCTCATCCCCACCCAAAGAGTTAGAAATTAAACATTATGCTGAATGATAGTTTGGTTCAGGAAGATATAAAAGAAGGAATTGTTAAATTCCTCAAACATGACAACAATGAAAACTTGCTTTTGGGATATACCAAAAGCAGTTTTAAGAGGGAAATTTATTACATTAGACGGCCACATTTGAAAAACAGAGAAACAGGGTGGTACCTGTGGCTCAGTGGGTAGGATGCTGGCTCCATATACTGAGGGTGGCGGGTTCAAATCCAGCCCCAGCCAAATTACAACAAAAAAATAGCCAGGCATTGTGGTGAGCACCTGTAGTCCCAACTACTTGGGAGTTGAGGCAAGAGAATCGCCTAAGCCCAGGAGTTAGAGGTTGCTGCGAGCTGTGTGATGCCATGGCACTCTACCAAGGGCGATATAGTGAAACTCTGTCTCTACAAAAAAAAAAAAAAAGAAAAAAAAGAAAGAAAAGAAAAGAAAAAGAAAAACAGAGAGAGAGTGCATCAACAAACTTATGAACCATCTTATGGAACAGGAAAAAGAAGAATAATCTACCCTAAACCCAGCAGAAGAAAAGAAATAACCAAAATTAAATAAGAGATTAATGAAATTGAAAACAAAATAATCATTCAGAAAATTAATGAAACAAACAGTTGGTTTTTCAAAAAAATAAATACAATCGATAAACATTTGGCCAGATTAACTAGAAACAGAAAAGTAAAATCTCTAATAACCTCACAGAAACGATACAGGGGAAATAATAACAGAAGCCAAAGAGATACAAGAGATCATCTCTGAGTACTACAAGAAACTCTAGGCTCTATGCTATAACTCAGTGGTTAGAGTGTGGGCAACATATACAGGCCTGGTGGGTTTGAACTCAGACAGGGCCTGCTAAACAACAATGACAATAACAAAAGACAGCTGGGCATTGTGGCAGGCACCTATAGTCCCAGGTACTGGGAGGCTGAGGCAAGAGAATTACTTAAGCTCAAGAGTTTGAGGTTGCTGTGAGCTACAACACCATGGCACTCTACCAAGGGTGACACCGTGAGACTCTGTCTCAAGAAAAAAAAAGAAAGAAAAAGAAACTCTGTGCCCAGAAATTTGACAATGTAGAGGAAATGGATCAAGACCTGGAATCACACCCTTTTCCTAGACTCAATCAAGAAAAAATAGATCTCTATTCAGACAGATTTCAAGAACTGAGATTGAAGAAACAATAAAGGGCAGCACCCATGGCTCAGTGGGTAGGGCAACGGCCCCATATACCAAGGGTGGTGGGTTCAAGCCTGGCCCCGGCCAAATTGCAACAAAAAAATAGCTGGGCATTGTGGCAGGCAACTGTAGTCCAAGCTACTCAGGAGGCTGAGGCAGGAGAACCATCTGAGCCCCAGAGTTGGAGGTTGCTGTGAGCTGTGTGAGGCCATGGCACTCTACTGAGGGTGATAGGGTGAGACTTTGTCTCTAAAAATAAAATAAAATAAAATAAAATAAAATAAAATAAAATAAAAATGAGGAAACAATAAAAAAATCTTCCAACAAAAAACAGCCCTGGTCCAGATGACTTCACACCAGAATTCTACCAAACCTTCAAAGAAAAACTTGTACCCATACTGCAGAAATTATTCCAAAAAATTGAGAAGGAAGGAATCTTCCCCCAACACAGTCTATGAAGCAAACATCATCCTGATACCAAAATCAAGAAAAGACCCAACTAAAAAGGCTTCAGACCAATTTCATTAATGAATATCGATGCAAAAATTCTCAATAAAATCCTAGCCAATATATTACAGCTACACATTAAAAAAAATCATTCAGGCAGTGCCTGTGGCTCAGTGAGTAGGGCGCTGGCCCCATATACCGAGGGTGGTGGGTTCAAACCCAGCCCCAGCCCAACTACAACAAAAAAATAGCCGGGCGTTGTGGCAGGTGTCTGTAGTCCCAGCTACTCGGGAGGCTGAGGCAAGAGATGGTGTAAGCCCAAGAGCTGGAGGTTGCTGTGAGCCGTGTGATGCCACAGCACTCTACTGAGGGTGGTAAAGTGAGACTCTGTCTCTCAAAAAAAAAAAAAAAAAAAAAAAGATTCATCTGTTATGAAGCACAAGAAGGCTCGGTTTTCTAGGCTGTCAATTGGGATAATTCTCTCTCTCAGTCAAATAGCTGTTGTTACAGACATTTCTGTAGTAACATTTTTAGCAAATAATGAATAGAGAATAGTAGATTGTGAGTTAAATAGATAGTAGATTCTGTGGATAGAAACTGTCTTTTTTATCTTATGACTTTTTGTGCGAAATTTCTGATGATAGTCATCTGTGGACAAAGATCAGATAGAACCAATGTGAGATGCTTTGAGAAGGCATAAAATTTCAGAGAGAGAGAGAAATAAGTACCGGAGAAAACCAAGTTTCTCATTTTATTTTCTCTGAAACACAGTTTCTTAAGAGACAAAGGACTTTGACCAAGGCATATTGTGAGTGGTGATTCATATTGTAATGGGTATTATGCTTTGCCTATTTCAACAGTTGACCCGTTGTGTAGTTGTCAGTATACTAGGGCAAATATGAAAGGCATGAAGATGCCAATAGGTTTAATGAGATAATGTCAAGTTTATAAAATCACAAAGATTGAGAAAGTTCTGTAATCAATTATATAAAGGATGAAATGACTGTGCCAAAGACTGGATCCCTGAAGGTCTGCCCAGCAAATCCAGGTTCACTTCAAAACCCAGTGCGCTTTCTTTTTTTTTCTTTTTTTTTTTTTTTTGCAGTTTTTTATTTTTGGCTGGGGCTGGGTTTGAAACCACCACCTCCAGCATATGGGGCCTGCACCCAACTCCATTTAGCCACAGGCGCCGGCCCCCAGTGCGATTTCTGAGATGAAAGGTCATCTTTCAGTAAGCCAGTGTTGCTGATTTTTGATCTATAAGAATTGTTTATCAACCATGTTATCTCATTAATGTGTATTCATCATAAATTTCTTTTTAAGGTTGTTTTTGGATTTATTATTAGTAGAGTTTGCATTTTCTTGCAATTAAATTTATAAAATGTCAAAAAAAAAATCATTCATCACGATCAAGTCAGTTTCATCCCAGGGATGCAAGGCTAGTTTAACATATGTGAGTCCATACACATAATTCCCCATATCAACAGAGCCAGAAACAAAGACTATATGATCCTCTCAATAGATGCAGAAAAAGCAATCAATAAAATCATCATTCTTTTCTAATTAGAACTCTGAAAAAATAGGCATAAGTGGCACATTTCTTAAACTGACTGAAGACATCTATGACAAAACTACAGCAAATATTATACAAAATGGAGTGAAACTGTAAGCTTTTCCATTTAGAACTGGAACCAGACAAGGCTGTCCTCTATCACCACTAATATTCAACATAGTGCTGGAAGTTCTACCTAATACAATTAGGCAAGAGAAGAAAATAAAGATCATCCAAATGGGGGCAGAGGAAGTTAAACTCTCCCTCTTTGCTGATGATATGATCTTATACTTAGAGAACCCCAAAGACTCAACCACAAGACTCATGGAAGTGATCAAAAAATAATGTCTCAGGATATAAATTCAATGTCCACAAATCAGAAGCCTTTGTATATGACAATAACAACCAAGATGAGGAACTAATCAAGGATACAAGTCCCTTCACAGTAGCTTCGAAGAAAATGAAATACCTAGCAATTTACCTAACAAAAGACGTGAAGGATCTCTATGAAGAAAATTATAAAATCCTAAGAAAGGAAATAGCAGAAGACATTAACAAATAGAAGAACACACCATGCTCATGGTTGGGAAGAATGAACATTGTTAAAATGTCTATACTTCCCAAAGCAATCTACAGATTCAATGCAATCCCCATTAAAATACCAACAACATACTTTCCCAAGATTTATAAAAAATAATTCTTCATTTTGTATGGAACCAGAAAAAAACCTGTACAGCCAAGGCAATTCTTAGTAATAAAAACAAAGCCGGGGCATCAGCCTACCAGACTTTCAGCTGTACTACAAGGCCACAGTGATCAAAACAGCATGGTAGTGTCACAAAAATAGAGACATAGACATCTGGAACCTAATAGAAAACCATGAAATGAAACTAAAATTTTATAGCTATCTAATCTTCGATAAACTAAACAAGAACATACACGGGCAGAAAGAATCCCTATTCAATAAATGGTGCTGGTAGAACAGGATAACCATGTGTAAAAGACGGAAACTAGACCCACACTTTTCTTCACTCACAAAAGTTGATTCAAGATGGATAAAAGATCTAAATCTAAAGCATGAAACAATAAAAATCCTCAAAGAAACTGTGGGTAAAAAACTTCAAGTTATCAGCCTGGGGAAAGACTTATGAAAAAGACTTCAGTGGCAATTGCAACAACAACAAAAATAAACAAATGAGACTTAATTAAATTGAATATCTTCTGTACAGCTAAGGAGACAACACCAAAAACAAATAGACAACCATCAGCATGGGAAAAGATATTTGCATATTATGAATCAGACTAAAGCTTGATAACTAGGATCTACAGAGAACTCAAATTAATCAACATGAAATAAGCCAACTGGTGGTGCCTGTGGCTCAAAAGGGTAGGGCGCTGGCCCCATATGACGGAGGTGGTGGGTTCAAACCCAGCTTCGGCCAAAAACTACAAAAAAAAAAAAAAAAAGAAAGAAAGAAAAGAAAAGAAAAAAGCCAACAATCACTATATCAATGGGCAAGAGATATGAATAGAATCTTTTCTAAAGAAGATAGATGAATGGCTAACAAACATGAAAAAATGCTCATTGTCAAAAAAGTGCATCTAGGAAAACATAGTTCAAAGACTGTGTATAAGATAATAAAGGTAATTCTCATTATTTGATAAAATTTGTAAAGTACAAAACAAACAAACAAAAATGCTCATTGTCTCTAATTATCAGAGAAATGCAAATCAAAATCACCCTGAGAGATCACCTAACCCCAGTGAGAATGGACCACATCACAAAATCTCAAACTTGTAGATACTGGTATGGACATGGGCAGACAGGAACACTTTTACCCTGCTGGTGTGAGCTGCAAACTAATACAACTTTTTTTGGAAGAAAGTATAGAAAATCCTCAAAGAACTCAAACTAGACCTCCCATCTGATCCTGCAATCCCATTACTGGGCATCTACCCAGAAGAAAAAAAATCATTTTATCATAAGGACATTTGCACTAGACTGTTTATCACAGCTCAATTTACAATCGCCAAACTGTTGAAACAACCCAAGTGCCCACCAACCCAGGAACAGATTAACAAGCTGTAGTGTAGTACACTATAGAATACTATTCAGCCACTAAAAAAAATGGGAGACTTTACATCTTTTATATTAACCTGGATGGAGTTGAAACACATTTTTCTTAGTAAAGCATCACAAGAATGGAAAAACAAGAATCCAATGTACTCAATTATGATATGAGAACAACTGATGACCTAGTACATGATTGGGGTGGGGGAAGGGGAGTGGAAAGAGGTTAAGGAGGGAGGGCATGGGGAAATCACAGTGTGTGACACCTTCTTGGAGGCAGGAGAAAATTATAAGGACTTTACTTAAGAAATGCAATAGGTATGACCTGGTTCTCAGTACCCTCAATGAATCCTCAACAATTAAAAAAAAAAAAATGGGCAGGGTGTTGCCTGTGGCTCAAAGGGGTAGGGCACTGGCCAGATATGCTGGAGGTGGTGGGTTCAAACCCAGCCCCGGCCAAAAAAAAAAAAAAAAGGGCAGTGCCTGTGGCTCAATGGGTAGGGCACCAGCCCCATATACCAAGGGCAGTGAGTTCAAAACCAGCCCGGCCAAACTGCAACAACAAAAACAAAATAGCTGGGTGCTGTGGCAGGCACCTGTAGTTCCAGCTACTCAGAAGGCTGAGGTAAGAGAATCGTGTAAGCCCAGGAGGTGAAGGTTGCTGTGAGCTGTGACATCACATTACTCTACAGAGGGTGATAAAGCGAGACTCTGACTCTAAAAAGAAAAAAAAAAATTAAAAAGAAAAAGGAAAAAAAAAATTTCAACATACCCATTCTTTTTTTTTTTTTTTTTTTTTTTTTTTGCAGTTTTTGCCCAGGGATGGGTTTGAACCTGCCACCTCCGGCATATGGAGCCAGCACCCTACTCCTTTGAGCCCCAGGTGCCACCCATCAACCCACCCATTCTAGTATTCTCAGTGCTTTATTATGCTTATTTTTCATTTTTGTTCCCACAGCACAGGAATATAATATAATATAATACAACATTTTATGTATTATATATTTCATAATACAGTTTATTTTTTCTTTTTAAATTTTTATTTATTTATTCTTTTTTTTTGTGACAGTCTCACTTTGTCACCCTTAGTAGAGTGCTGTGGCATGATAGCTCACAGCAACCTCAAACTTTTGGGTTCAAGTGATTCTCTTACCTCAACCTCCCAAGGAGGTAGGACTGTAGGTGCCCACCACAACGCCCAGCTATTTTTAGTTATGGATTTTTTTTTTTAAGACAGAGTTTCACTGTGTCACCCTCAGTAGAGTACTGTGGCGTCATAGCTCACAGCAACCTCAAACTCTTGAGCTCAAGTGATTCTCTTGCCTTAGCTTCCCTAATAGCTGGTACTACAGGCTCCTGCCATAACACCTGGCTATTTTTTGGTTGCAGTTGTCATCGTTGTTTAGCAGGCCCGGGCAGAGCTCAAACCCGCCAGCCTACCTGACCTACAGGAGCCAACCCCTAGCTATTTTTAAAGAAAGGGTCTTGAGCTTGCTCAGGTAATCCACCCACCTGGGCCTCCCAGAGTGCTAGGATTACAGGCACCAGCCACCGTGCCCAGCCTCCCCACACAAAAATTATGTTTTAGTTGACAAACACTGTATGTTTGTCACATACACCTTTTTTTTTTTTTTTTTGGAGACAGAGCCTCAAGCTGTCACCCTGGGTAGAGTGACATTGCATCACAGCTCACAGCAACCTCAAAATCCTGGGCTCAAGCGATTCTCTTGCCTCAGCCTCCCGAGGCACACAATGCTCCTGGCCATTTTTTGGTTGTAGTTGTCATTGTTGTTTGGCAGGCCCGAGCTGGATTTGAACCTGCCAGCTCTGGTGTATATGGCTGGCATCTTAGCCATTTGAGCTTCAGGCTCAAGACTGTCATATACAATACATATTGTTTTGAAATATGTATGTGTTATATGGAATGGCTATATTGAGCTGATTATATAGGCATTACTTCACTTATTTTTGTGGTGAAAAGACTTAAAATCTGTTCTTTTAGTAATTTTTAAAGAACAATTATTCATTTATTATTTATTATTTATTATAGTCACGATGTTGTAAAAGAAACCTCTTGAGTTTATTTCTCTTAACTAAAATTTTGTATCCCTTGACCAATATCTCCCAGCATGCATGCACACACACCACACCCCCATTCCCCTAGGAAACATTAGTCTACTCTCTATTTCTCTGTTCAACTTTTTACATTTCACATATAAGTGAGGACTAGGAGTGGTTGCTCATGCCTATAATCCTAGCCCACAGGAGGCCCAGGCAGATGGATTGCTTGAGCTCATGAGTTAGAGACCAGCCTAAACAAGAGCAACACCCCATCTTTACTAAAAATAAAAATACTAAAAATAAAAATACTAGCCAGGCCTAGTGGTAAACCCCTATAGTCCTACCTACTTGGGAGGCTGAAGGAAGAGGGTTGCTCAAGCCCAAGAGTTCAAGGTTGCTGTGAGTTATGAGGGTACTATGCTCTACACAAGGTGAAAGAATGAGAGTGTTATCTCCAGGGGGAAAAAAAATGCATATAAGTGAGATTATATAGTATTTGTCTTCCTGTACCTGGCTTATTTCACATAGTATAATGTCCCCCAGGTTCAACCGTGTTGTCAAAAATGACAAGAGATAATTGATAGAGTCAAACGGAGGGACCTGCCCAAATAGAACCAACCTGCCCAGGAAGAAATGAGTACATGGATGTCCCACCCAGGAAAGAGTGACGTACTAATCCCTACCCTTCTGAACCTTTAAAATTCCCAGCCACCAGCTCAGCATCTGTAGCTCAAGTGGTTAAGGCGCCAGCCACATACACCAAAGCTGGCAGGTTCAAATCCAGCCTGGACCTGCCCAAACAATGACAACTACAACCAACAACCAAAAAATAGCCGGGCATTGTGGTGGGTGCCTGCAGTCCCAGCTACTTGGGAGGCTGAGGCAAGAGAATCACTTAAGCGTAGGAGTTGGAGGTTGCTGTGAGTGGTGACATCACAGCACCCTACTGAGCGGGACATAATGAAACTCTGTTTCAGAACAAAATCAATCAATAAATAAATGTAAACTAGTCTGGGCTCAGTGGCTCATGCCTATAATCCCAAAGCAGGTGAATTGCTTCAGCTCTGGAGTTGGAGACCAGCCTACCTCCCAGCACTTAGGAGGCCAAGGTGGATGGATTGCCTGAGTTCACACGTTTGAGACCAACCTGAGACAGAGCAAGATCCCCGTCTCTAAAAAGTAGCTGGGTGTTGTGGCAGGAGCCTGTAATCCCAGCTACTCGGAAGACTGAGGCAAGAGGATCACATGAACCCAAGAGTTTGAGATTGCTGTGAGCTATAACACACTTTATAGAGGGTGACCAAGTATAATCCATATTTATTACGGAAGAACTTTAAGCATAACATTTAATTCATATTTTAATTGTTCAGTTATTTATTTTTGAGACAGGTCTCACTCTGTTTCCCTGGGTAGAGTGCCATGGTATCATCATAGCTCACAGCAACCTCAAACTCTTGGGCTTAAGTGATCTGCTTGCTTCAGCCTCCTGAGCAGCTGGGACTACAGATGCCTGTAACAAGGCCTGGCTAGTTTTTCTTTCTTTACTGTTTTTTTTTTTTTTTTTAGATGAGGTTTTGATTTCCAACTCCAGAGCTGAGCAATCCACCCACCTAGGCCTCCCAGAGGCTAGGGAGGGATTATAATCCCAAATACTAGGCCTGAGCAACCACGCTGGGTAGTTCGGTTATTTATGTAGAAGCCAAGGTCATCAGCTTGTACTCCTTCCCCAATATTTAGCATAATGCAAAGATAAAAACTTGTCTTCAACTGTTTTTTATTCAATTGGCTATTATTCACATAAATGCTATTATCATCAACCCTTCATTATTCAGATAAATGGTATTATTCCCAAAAAGGGTGCAGTGAGAGGGAGGAGAGCAAGAACAAATCACTATTAAGCAAGACGCCCAAAGACTATGTGCTATAATTATGCTGATTTAGTACCATCTTAGGTAGAAAAGGAAAATTCTGAAATTCTACAGTAATTATAAATAGTATAACCTCTTTAATTTGTATGTGTCTTTTGTTGTTGTTGTTGTTGTTTTTGACACAGAGTCTCACTTTGTTCACCCTTATAAAGTGCCATGAAGTCATAGTTCACAGCAATGAGTCCAGCACTATGGTCAAGTATTTTTTGCCTTTTCACATTCTCCTGGTTGTAGCATCAGGCTCAATCATACTACCTTTGTCAGTAGATTGTCATTGAAAGCCTTGGAA
>CAUYPK010166963.1:0-20495 GCA_963574355.1 Loris lydekkerianus
CGAGCACCCAATTTTTATGCCGATGGAATTAATCGACTTGTATTACGTTGGCAAAAGTGCACTGATTCAAATGGCGCTTATTTTGATTAAATTGAATAAATATTCACTGAGATATTACAGTTTAAAGTAGACTCATAAAAACGAACAAAACTTTTGAAATGACCTAATATTATCTATATTCACAACTTCTTAGTATGACCATTTCCCTGAGGGTTTATTAAAACATGATAGTCAATAGACAAATAATGTTACATAGTGAGAAAATTTTTTTCTAGTATCATAATAGATCTTCAGTAGTGGTTTACAGGGTAGAGATCTCCTGCTAAAGTTTAATCATTTGATAAAAGGCAGGAATATATTAAAATTCAGTATTTTTTCTTTACACAAATCTTGATTTTGATTGGTTTTCAAAAAATATACAGTAAAATAAACATGACTAACAGTGTATTGCCAAGTAGTAGTTGTAGATAACTCACATAGATTAATAAATACAAATGATCTGTAATTGAAATACTAATTTTATGTAAATAGATATTTTCCAAAGTTTCATGTGCATGTAGGCTTAGGTCTAACCTGTTATATGTATTATTCATTTGTATATGTACTAATAATTTTTCTTTTATTCTTGCTATTGATAGAAAATCACCTTACTAAAATGTTACTCTAAAATGAATCAACTTTCTAAAAGATTCACAGCAACATTTTAAAAACTTTTCTGTTTTGAAGAGGTTTTGTTTGGAGGCAGGGCTGGGTTAAAAGATGGAAGATAACTGAGAGGGCTTTTTATGTTTTAAAATGTAAATGTCTCTAGGTACCTAATCTATCTATAAATATCAATATACATTTATCTATTCTTCTGTAGATATATCCTGTCAAACCACTTGAAAAGCCCTCCATCTGACCAAAATAAATTTGATAAGCAAATCCTTTCATGAACAGATATTATGAAGGTAAACTGGAGACAAGACCTAACTAAAGTCATCAAATTCTGCCACTTTGAAGTGATAGTTACTAAGGTGATAAAATTATGCAGGCTTTATTGGATTTGAGCATGTGGGTAAATTGGAAAAAAAAAATCCTTGAAATACAATTAGCAATTCAGACACAGTGCATTTTAGCATTTAAAAACGGTAACTAGAAAGCTACTCTTTCTGTTGGCTTTCAACTTTTACTTCACTGAGAAACTGATTTTATTTCGGGCATTTCTTATTGATTGCTGAATTTTTCCTATTGTTTGATGTTAAATACAATGCAATAAATACATCATTAATGTAAGCTGTCCTTAAATGGCTCAGTAAATTGAATGTGATCAGGAAAAAAAAGATTCAATTTTTGACATAGCAGGTAACATAGACATCTTACTTATAGATTTATTTTAGTCCATTTCATTTTTCTTAGTATATTATGAGCCAATTAATAATCTACTATTAGTGATCAACTCGGTGAAGATGTCAGCATTTTATTTCTGTCTAAAACCTTTGTTTTAATGTTTTATTAGTAAAAGGCAATTACATAGTCTTCTTGAATATGAAAAACTGTTGTCAGATCAAGTCCTTTTTATGCCTCAGACCTGAGAACACACTACTTCTCAAGACTCTTTCTAAGGCTTTCCATAGAAGATACTGTCTTGTTGAGAAGGAAGAAATAACTAAAGTGTCTTAAGTTTTCTGTTATCTTAAATATCTCATTTTGAGAATGAACAATGTTTTTGCTATGTTCAACCTATTATATATTTATTATGAATTTCCCATGTATTAGTATGATGACATAATATGAAATAATTTGAGTCTTATTATTGATAAGACGGGAAGATAAATCAATGGTATACCATTATTTGTTTCTATATTTGATGGCATAATAGCATTATTATAAAACCTAGACCTTTTTATCTTTTATCTGTATATATGTTGAGACTTTTCTACCTCTCATAGGAAAGGGATAATTTTTATGTTCTTACTTTGCTGAGGATGATGTATGTAATATGTTATTTTTAGATTTATAATTACAAAAAGAAAAACAATTTACAAAAAAGTACTAAAGAGTCTTCATATTTAGCATCCCAAAAGGGAAAACCCAGGAAATCTTATCAATAGTGCACATAACAAGGCCTCAGTTTTCTTCCCTTGGAGTGACAGAATCAGGACTTTCATTAAATTGGCACATCAGTCATCTAACTACATAATTTGGTTCAGGGTTGTGATAATGTTGCTTACCATAACAACATGCTGAAAATTGAAAAAGACTGAAAACAATTTTTTGGTTCCCTTTGTTGTTTACATTTTATTTTTTGGTTTAGGGAGCACCATGTAATGGTATTCAAAGATCCCCAACAAAATATAATGATATTTTCACAATTCCTCCCTTCTCAAACTTAGTGGCACATTAAAATCACCTGGGAAAACTTTAAAAACTGCTGATATCTGAGTCCTACCCCAAGAATTTTGATGTAATTTGGATGAAAACCTGGGCACTGGGTCATATAATATCTTTCCCGGGCGATTATAATATGCAGCAGACTTGGCAACCTCTGTGCATATGAAGCTGATATTCTCATCACAACTCACTGCTAGGTCGCCACCCTACCCATACCATTTACTAAAGAGTTGACTTCCTGTCTGTCTGTTTCTCTCTTCTCCTTACTACAGATATTTTTGTCAAAGCTTAAATGTGACTTCCCCTAAAAGCAATTACTCTTACACATTTATTTTACAATTTTTGAAAACACTTTCTTTTTTTCTTTTCAAGACAGAGTATTGCTTTGTTGCCCTTGGTAGAGTGCCTTGGCATCATGGCTCACAGCAACCTCAGAAAAGGTTGGGCTCAAGTGATCCACTTGCCTCAGCCTCCTTAGTAGCTAGGACTACAGGTGCCCACCACAATGCCCAGTTATTTTTAGAGATGGGGTCTCACTCTTGCTCAAGCTGATCTGGAACTCCTGAGTTCAGGCAATCCACCCGCCTTAGACTCCCAAGAGTGCCAGGATCACAGGTGTGAACCACCACACCTGGCCCAAACATGTATCCTTTTATACATGTTAGAGGCGAGGACAATAACTTTTAGCAGTATTTATTTTTTTCAAAAGAAACCAATGGCATTGAAGGTCAAAGCACCTTCTGATTGCACAGACTAAACAAGAAAGTATTACATATTCCAGCTTTACAAAGCATCGTATTGATTTAAACAGATCCATACTATTGATAAAGTTCATTATGAAACGTGTCATAAGGAGACTAACATTTATTTTACATATCTACATGATGTATTTTCATACTTCTAGATAAACCACAAATCATATAGGAAAATATCTAGGTACATGAAAAAGATTCAAAACATAAAAAATTAATACTTTGAAAAAAATCACATGTGAAAGCTCATTAAATAATAACATTGACAAATAAATAGTGAATTGCTTTACATCTTAGCTGCTGCCATGCATTTCTGGCATTCCATTCCAAGCGAGGGTCAGCATGCAGGGTATAATTTCATACTATAGGACTGTAAAAAGCTACAGGGCTTATTTTGAAGTGAAATGTCACAAGGTCTTTCATCCTCTTTCAAAAGAAGATCCATCATGGCCGCTAAACTGTTCCCATGAAGGTTACCAAAAAGCGCTTTTCTAAAATGTTACTGTGAAGATTCATGGCAACTTTTTTTTTTTTTTAACTTTTCTGTTTTGAAGAAGTTTGGGGGGCAGGAATGGGTTAGGATGGCAGGTAACTGAGAGGCCTTTTTTCTGTTTTAAAATGTAATGATTCAGCCACGTCTATAGGGTCAAGAATATCTTATAAGAACGAGGGGGAGTGAAAACTACAGGATGCGTGGAATTTAAATGCAAATTGCATTCATGGATATATGTACATCTTGAAAAACTTGAAAAGGAAAAACTATTCCCAGAGAAGGTCCTGATACTTAGGACAGCTTGCTGGGTTTGATCAAAGCAGAAAGCTTAATACTTTCAAGTGAGAAAATAGCAGTGGCAGGCTTGGGTCTTCCAAGCAATCAAATCTGTAAAGCAGATGGTTGCTAGTCAGTCCAGCTCTGGAAGTCTGAGTTCTAACTCAGGCTGTGCTTGCTGGGTTTGCTGGCTCTTTTCCGCTCTCTGTGATGCGGGGCTGGCTTGGCAGGAGACACACTCTCAAAGTTGTGACTGGATTCATTGTGCTGCCGCGTGTACCTCTTGCACTTGCAGGCGGTGACTACTGTGATCTTGTAGGTGCGCGTGCTGCCATCTTGGCACTGCAGCTGGATTCTCTGGGTGCGCGTTTTGTCGTTGACGCACCTCCACTCCTGGGAGCTCCTCCTGCTCCAGTACTTGGTTCCGTAGCCGCCTCCGATCCAGTTAGGGAGCACGGGCAGCGGCAAGCACTCACCAGCACACACCAGCTCCTTCAGAGGGCTGATGCTGGTGCACTGGCCGTCAGAGATGTATTTGGTGGAACGCAGCTCCCGGCAACCCACTTGGACCCGAGCTGCAGGAAATGGAAAAGAATGCATCAAAGACAAAAAACAAGTTACTTTTTTTAAAAAAGTAATTGGCAATAACAAACATAATATCCAAATGACAGCAAATTGCCAGACAGAGTGAACACCTACTTTATTTTCACAAGGCAAAAATCTGCCTACACAGTTGTAAGAGACACTTTCATGAAAATTCATCACTTTACATGGCTATTTTGGGGGAAAAAAAATCAAGGCCTGATTTTTTTTTTTTTTAATGTGTAGCATTAGCTAATTGCTCATTAGAAATTTAAAAAATCCCATTTTCTTAGTCTTACTCCCCAGTAAGGGTTTAGCAGCCCTTACATTTGTGTGTAAATATTCATTCTTCAATGAGTTGAAAGAGTGTACTTCAATGTTCTTTTCCGCAAGGGTCATATTGGTTAATGTCTGCAAGAGATTTTAATTAGATTTCTAAAAGATCCGTTGAGAAAATGTGGAAAGTATTTAAATATTCCGTACAATGCATATGCACTCTGTAAGATTTTATTTCAAATATAAAATTCAGCTGCAGAGAATCATTCATACATAAATGCCTTCTGATGTTTTGCATATCCAACTTAATAACTACATTTTAAACATAAATTCCCAAACTAACTTTTAAAAATACAAATAGTAAAATGTTTGAAATGGAAAATGTCACTACAACTCAAAATTTAGAGAATATAAAAGCCCTTAAATCAGGAACGTATGGTTGCCATAACAACTTGGCTACATTTCCATGAATTTTATGGCAGAAAAATGCCTAACATGTCTGATTTACAACTGCAAAAGGAACCACGGTGTTCATTTCCTGAATACAGGTCATGGCAACCTTTTTGTTTTAGTTATTTGGGTTTGATAGGTATGTTCTCTAATTGCCTGTTTCTTGTTGCATGCCTTATGTAATTAAAGCAAAAATTAATCTCATAATATTTGAAGTTTTCCTTACCATTGCTTTGTTATCTAAACTTGAGGAAAATTGCCTGTAACAGGCTTGCAAAGAAATCAAGGCTTGTTAACCATGAAAAAAAAAAAAAAAAAATGTTTAAAGGCATAGGCTGTTGAAATTTTAAAAATAAAATTATAAGCGACTTTGAAGTAGTTCTACGTAGAATAATGAAAGCTAACTCAAAGAAGAAATTGAATTAGTTTTACTTCGTACCCCAGGATTTCTAAGGTAAAAGACATAGATTAAGGGAAATCTGATAGTTATAGAAAAATACGTGTATGTAGACATACAAGCATATAGATTCAGAGTTGTGGAACTAAATTTAAAGGATTAATTATTTGGCTGGATAATGTGTTCAGTTTGCCTGATTCTGATTCCAGTTCACCTTCAAGTAGCTGCCTCAGGAATGTACCTGGAAACAGCCAGAAATGATTTCATTTTGCCTCGCTTTTTGTTCCTGTATTCATAGAGATTTGGCATTTTCGTGATGACAGTTCATTGACAATGAATGCTCACCACATCGCTCCCTAATCTAATAATAATCAAATGTTTCCACATTCTTAAAGTCAACCATCTTTAGTAAAGTTAAAACACTTTAGTGTGCTTAGATATTAACAGTCATATTTGCTTTGACTTTTCAAAGGTCAAAACTACTTTTAGTAGTTGAATAAAGAAGGAGGGGCAAAATATTTGTGTAAGATTTCCTGTGCACTTTTTCTGTCTCTCTTAAATCCTGATTATTAGCATGTGAGCTGTTCTAAAGGAATGAACTGAAACAAAAGTTAGAAGAAATTTGAATCCCCCTAACCAGTGTTCAACTAGTGTGTCAATTAAGCAAATAGAAAAGGAATTTTAAAAAAGGTTCCCTGTAAACATTGTTGAGTGTTGTACTGTTATTTTAAATCTCTTAAGTTATAAAAATGTCCCCAGTCTTTCACAGAAATATACAATTACCTAAATTTTGACCTGGTTCATAAAGAATGTTTACAGAAAAACATAATTCTCCAACCTTTTCAGTTTTATCCCTCTTTTACATTAAGCTTCATTCAAACTTTCATCTATTTCCTAAGACATGTTTTAGAAATCCATGTGAACAATTTTTCCCCCCCTCAAATGCTTCCTTTTCCTCCAGTGATTTCTTTTACACACTTTAGCTTAGTTACCTTTATACATTTTACCAAAATTGCACATGCCCTGAAATAAACTGACAGAATAACCTGAACTTAACCTAGTAGAACAATACTTTCTAAAATCCTTGCTTTGCATACTTTTCAAGAAGCAACAGTTTAATTCTTTGTGGTTACTTGGTAAAACTGAAGTCTGTGCTTGCATTATCAAATCACCGTTTCAGTTACATTAACTTTAAAATCACTACCCAGGGAAGAGTGCCAATCTACACATGCAGTAGATTACTCCCAGATTGTTTAGCAAATTATATAATATACAGTTCAGGTTAGTTAACAATAAAACAATTTTACAGGAATGTGAGATAATGCTACTGAAAAAGAAAGAAGGAAAGAAAGAAAGAAAGAAAGAAAGAAAGAAAGAAAGAAAGAAAGAAAGAAAGAAAGAAAGAAAGAAAAGGGAAAGAAAGAAAAAGAAGAGAAAGAAAAGAAAAAGACAAAATCCATACAAGTAAAACATACTTACTGTTCCGATCCAGTCCAGTGTTACTGAAATGCCTGCCTCCATTTCTGGCTTGATTCAACGTGCTGTTGCTGCTGGGGTGTGCTGGAACAGGTTTAACCACATGTGAATAAAGGATTTCTGTGGCATCATTTTTAAAAGCCAAACAGCTTTTCATTAGGATGCATGCAAGGGGAATGAGATAGAAATGAATGGCAGGAGGAAGCATGGTAAGTAGATTGCTTGGCTGGAGAGCTGGTTAATTCCTTTCCCTCTGCTTCTGCACTGTAACTGTGAAATTCCTCCCAAGGTTCCCTTTATATATCCACAGAGGTTTGGCGTTCATTCAGGTGTAAAGTTGTATAGAGCTTCAGAGTGAAAACGCAGAGAAGGGGTGGGATCCCTACATAACCCTGCAAAAGAATTTTACCAATGGAAAAGAAGACTGCAGAAAAGGAGGAGCTTGGTATACAAATGACCTGAAATTTCAGACTTGGACTTCATCACTTGTGTGTGAGCCGAAGCAGGCAGGCACATTCTATATCAACGACAGACTCTCCTCTGCCATTTCCTTTCCTTTCCTAGTTTACAGTCGGGTATAATTCAAATGAAAATCCAATTTAATTGAATGGCTGTTCATTTGAAGAGATTGGCTTTTCCTCTATAACTCCCTCAGGTTTTAGAGGACACATATTTGGGGCAGGGAGGGGGTTCTTTCCGGAAAACAGGAGGAATTCCTGTGAGTTTAAATATTGTAGGACTTGCTTGAAGCACCTAGTTAAACATAGTTTGTCCCTCAAGAAGCAAACCGATGTCTTTTTCTTTAAAGTATAGGACACTGAGCTAAAATCTGCCCCCTGGACATGCTTAAATAATGCAGCTTTGATCTGCATGAACTACTGGGCTGCTAGGTAAATTATTGCCAGGGGTTCTGTGTGGAGAATAATGAGTACAGTTCTGTCTGCATTAAAGTGACTAATATCAATTTTCATCTTAAAAATATGTCACATGCATTAACATTTCCAGCCTTATTTTACAGCCATTTCTGAGAGATTATTGCTTAGTAAATTCAAAATAAATGTTTCTAGATTTTTTTCTATCTGCTACAAAACATAGGTTCTACTCATACTTAATAAACATTTCATTCATTACTTCGACTCTGCTGTTCAAGTAAGAATTGCTGTATTTTTCTGAACTACTTTATCCACATCTGGAGCACATGTTCCATTATTAATATTAGGCCACTAGTTTAAAAGAACATGAAATTCCATCTGACTTATAGGACATTTCAATTGGAATAGCTACATATTCCGAATCACCTTTTTAATTATCAATCCAGTTTTATTCTTTGTGTGCCTATTAAAATGACCTCCTAGCATGGGTGTTTGGTGTCTCTTTTCTTTATAAGCTTTTGTCCATTGTAACTGCTATTCACCTATGTGTCTGTCTATCTATTTATCTGAGTTTTCTACAGCAGCACAATTGAGATATTGAAAGAGATAATTCTTTATTGTTGGGGGGCTGTCCTGTGTGCTTAGCAGCACCCCTGGCTTCTACCCACTAGATGCCAGTAGAAACCTCCAGTAATAACAAAAATATCACCAAACATTGACAAATGACCTCTACAGGGTAAAATCACCCCTAATTGTGAACTACCAGTTATCTATTCATCCGTCTCATAAAAGACTGTAAAACTAAGGATAAAAACTAATTATTTAATAATTAGTTTTTGGAGAAGAATAGTACTGTGGTTTTGAGTTAAAACAACAACTGTTTTCCTTTTAGTAGTATATACTGAGTTATCTACCGATGAAATGATACGATAGAATCATTTATATCATACGGAATCAGCTGGAATTAGCTTTAAAGATAGTATTTGAGGAGTTAAGGATGTGGGTGGCAAAAGACTAGTCATAGCTTGATAGTTGTTGGAGTAGGGTGGAAGGGATTCCACTCCGTTTACTCTTGTGTAGGTTCAAAATTCTACATAATGAGTTTAAAACCCAAAATCAAACAATCAATTTAATGTATACATACTTCCTACTAACAATTTGATCCCTATCCTAAAGTTGCATGTGTAGTACTCTAACTTTCTTCCTAGAAAATGTTACATGAGTTTATTTTGTACTAATAGGAGATTATATACTAAGCAGTCTTCTAAGATACTATGAATTCCTTTTCCTGTTTACCAGGAGATTTAATATTAATTACACAAAGTATGTTAATATTAATTATTGACCTGTAGACTCAATGCCTAAAGGAAGTTAAAGGGTTAGAATAATCTAATCTCTTCCCCATTACTTTTTCTTTTTCATGTCAGGAGCAGGAGATACCTTAATTTGAATTTAATTATCAGGTTGGACCCATCAGATTGATCAAATTAACGTATCATTGTTAAATCTACTCTGCACTTGGTATTCCATAGGCTTACCCTTAGGACATCACCTCAGGCAGAAGCAAAATTAGAAAAGAAAGAAGGCAATATTGTTGACATATGTGGACAGGAAAATCCAGAATTCTTAGGTCTAATATATCTTGCAAGAACAAATTTAGAAAACTACTTTGATAAAATAGAATAAATGAAAGATTAAAGATTTAACCATATATTAACCAAATATTTAACCAAACCTCTTTTGTAGGTTCAGTTTAAAGCAGCTTTATTAACTACACACTGTAATACCCTTAGATAATTATAGATATGAAT
The DNA here is from genome assembly GCA_963574355.1 of Loris lydekkerianus. Taxonomy (NCBI): domain Eukaryota; kingdom Metazoa; phylum Chordata; class Mammalia; order Primates; family Lorisidae; genus Loris; species Loris lydekkerianus. The sequence continues at coordinate 9,759 of CAUYPK010166963.1, forward strand.
ATTTATTTATTATTTTATTGTGTTTTTTTTTTTGAGACAGAGTCAAAAGAAGTAGAGTGCTATGGTATCATTAGAGCTCATAGCAACCTCCATCTCTTGAGCTCAGGTGATCCTCTTACCTCAGCCTCCAAGTAGCTGGCATGACACCTGGCTAGTTTTTCTATTTTTAGTGGAGATGGGTCTCACTCTTGCTCAGAATCATCTCAAATTCCTGAGCTCAAGCAATCCACCCAGCAGCCTCCCAGAGTGCTAGGATTGCAGGCATGAACCACCACGTCCGGCTAAGATATTTAATATCATAGTCGATTCTTTCTCATCTCCAGGCCTCTGTGTACTCTTGTTATTTCCTTTGCTTGGAACATCCTTCCTTCACCTTCTTCTGCCTTAGCTAATACCTACTTTTCCTTCAAGTCTGATTTAGAAGGCACTAGGACTAAGAAAACGTTCCTTGCCCCCCCCCCCCCTTCCATTCCCTCTACACATCCATTCCATGTCTCATCTAATCTATCAGAGCAGCTACTTGCAGGATGACTTGGCAAGCTTTACAATAGAAGAACAATCATGAATATTGTTGAATAAGTGTATCAATTAATTACTTTCAAAGTATAGAAAAAGATTCTTTGACATACAAAAAGATTGGCTGGTATTTGTAACAGGCAATCACTAGGATAATATCAAATAATCCCTTTCTTGAAGTATTCACAGCCTTGTAGCAATCCCCTCTGCTTGAGTGTGGGCTGAACCTAATGACTAACTTCTACCGAGCATAGTACACTTAGGAGATGTGAATTCTATGGTGAGGTTCCCCAAAGATTGTGACTTCCATCTTACTCACCTGTTCTACCTTTTTTACTTGTTTTCTTTGATAAAAGCCACCTAACATGATGTAAACTTCTCTATAGAAAGGCCCACATAGCAAGGATCTGAAGTCTGCTGTCAACAAGGAACAAAGGCCTTCAGCCAAACCACCCATGAGGACCAGAATTCTATCAACAGCCACATGAATGGACTTAGAAGCAAACCCTCCCACAGTCAATGTTTCAGACGAAGTGATAGCCAGTCCTGACCTGTACCCTGACTGCAACCTTGTGATAGCCATTGAGCACCCACAAGACCTATGAGGTAATAAATTTTTGTTGTTTTAAGTTTTGGCATAATTTGTTATATAACCATAGATAATCAGTGCAATATTATTTATATAAAAATTAAGATATAGTAATTAAGCCATTTTGCAAATAACACTAAGTCTTCACAGCATCAGATGTGGAATCATCAACCATGGTGACTGTGCAACTTTCACTCTTTCGGAGTTTTGAGACTTATTTTCTCATCCTCAGCTGAGTTGTCAACGTGGTATTAATAGAATTACTACTATTGGTCTGACATATAAGATCTGGAAAGTAATTTCAATTTTCTTCATAGTATCATTTACCATATGATTCCTAGGAATGGGATCAGAAAATCTAAATTTGAATCTTACTTTTGCCATTTATAATCTGCATGAACTTGGATATTCACTTGACCTTTGAACAACATGATTTGAACTGTGAGAGTCTGCTTATATGTGGATTTTCTTCCACCTCTGTCCATCTCTCAAGCAATAAAACCAAGCTCTCTTCCTCTCTCCTTCTCCCCTTCCTCTTTCTCTTCCTCCTCGGCTTTCTGAACATGAAAATGACAGGATGAAGACCTTTTTGGTGATCCACTTCCACTTATGAATAGTAAACATATTTTCTCTTTCCTATGATTTTTTCAATACCATTTTCTTTTCTGTAGCTTACTTTATTGTAAGACATGGTATGTATTAACACATACAAAATATGTGTTAATCAACTATTTATGTTGTCAGCAAGGCTTCTGGTAAACAGCATTGGTGGTTAAGTTTTTAGGGAGCCAAAAGGTACATGTGGATTTTCAGTTGTGCATGGGCTGGGGGAGGGGTCACATTCCTACCCCCTGAATTGTTCAAGGGTAAACCGTATTTTCTGAAACTCTCTAAGTCCGTTCCTTCATCTGCCAAACATGACCAAACGTACCTACCTGACAGAAGAACAAAAAATATCGAAGCACAAAACCTGGCACAGAAGAAATATGGGGAAAAAAATAACCACTGATTATGAATCTAAGAGTACTGTTTCTCATTACAGTCTTCAAATCATAAACATGAGGAAAGACTACAGAAATCTGAAACAAATATGATTGCCCTCTTTCAGGTAGCGAATAAAAAGTTGAGAAAAAAGAGATTTTTTGGGGGGGAGCTGGCAAAATAAGAGATAATGGTTAAATGCTAGTTGGTTAAAAATAATTTGTCCGATTTTTTTTTTTATCTTTGCCAAAGAAAGAATTAGAATACAGTAGTTCCCCTTATTCACAAGGAATAGTTTCAACACTCCAAGTAGAAGCCAAAATTTAGATAGTAACAAATCTGATTGGTGTTATATAGAATATATTTCTGTTCATGTCTTCCATCAACAAATTTAATGCCCTCTTTATCTTAATTGACTACCAGGCAGTGTGGCTTTAACTTTTGTAGTTGAAGGTATGATAGCAAAGCCAGCATAAATTGTTTTTTCTTCTTTCACAGACAGAAAATTTGTTCATACTGTAGATCTTAGCAACCTTAGCATATGATTCTTTTTCTTTCTTACTAAGTCCTTTGCACTTAAAGGAAGCACTTGACAGCTTCTCTTTGGTGTATCTGAACTGCCAGCATCACTACTCTTGAGCTGTGGGACCATTATTAAGTAAAATAAGGGTTACTTGGCAACCAACAAACAATACTGCTGTCAATCTGACAGCCAAATGGGCGACTCAGTGACTAAGGGTCTGTGGAGTAGACAGCACGGAGATGCTGGACAGAGGGAGGACCACCTTCCAGGTGGGGTGGACAGAGACGGCATGAGATTTTATCACACTACTCAGAACGGTGCACAATTTCAGACTCAAGAGTTGTTTATTTCTGGAATTTTCCCTTTAGTAAAATTGAGGAAAGCAAGACTGCTGATAAGAGGGGACTACTGTAAATATAAACAAAAAACATTTATTGACTACAAGGATTAAACTGTTTCTGCTCCTCTGTGGCTTAAAACTCTTCTCAGAGAGTTTCGGTTTATAGCTGACACCTGTTCATCAGAAAAGTGATCATAAGTTTAGAAAAATCTTCATTCATATAAATGCTTGAAAAGAGGATGGACTAAACACCTTCATCCATTTTATAGTAAATGTATCATGCCCAGGCATAGTCCAGGTCTAGCAAAGCAAAATGAGGCATGGAGCCGGTCTGGCTTCCACACTTAATCTTAGCCAAAAGGCCCAGAAGTGATGCCCTGTTTTCCCTTCCCCAAAGCTTCTGCTTAGAATTCCACTGAAGGAATTCCCTTTAATCTAATTTTTCTATAAAGTTTTCTTTCTTCCTCACCACTTTTATTAGTTGTCTTTTTATTTTTATTTTGTTTAAATGCTTTTTTTTTCCTGTAGATTAAATGTTTCCTTTAATATAAGCACCCTCAACATTAACTTAGAAAACTCTGTTTATGATGCCCTGCATAACCTGATATAAAATCCAAGTGAAAATTCCTAATCAATGAATGCGCAGATATCTAGATAGAGTTTCTCAGTTTTTACCCTGTTGACCCCTGGGCTGCATAACTCCCTGCTGCAGGGACTGTCTTAGTTATTGATGATGTTTACCTCCAGCCCTGGGCTATGCCCACCAGAGGCCAACAGCACCTTTCCTACCTAGAAACTTCACATGCAAGCTCTAGGAAGTAGGTTGGGACAGTAGGGACAGGACGTCCACCTGACTGTACAGACTAGGGTCAGTGTTAAGCTGTCCTTTTTACTGTAGTTCGTTGCCTTATACAGTAGGAATTGATGTCCTCATCCTGTGTGTTCAGCCCACACAGACCATAAACTAAGTCTGACAAAAGCTGGCAGCATGTTATGAATAAATATCCTGCCCCCAGAGTCAATGGGGCCTGGAGTTAGTTTTGCTTCATCAGCTTAATAGCTGCTGTAAACAATGTTTCACTCAGAGGCTTGTTAGATATGCAAATTTGGGACCTGACCTCAGACCTGAGTCAGAATCCCTTGGGGTTGGAACCCAGGAGCCTGTGTTTTAACAAGCTTTCCAAGTAATTCTTTTGCGTGCTAAAGTTTGGAGCAGGCTGTTATATGATACACACATGCCCTTGTAACTGTGGCCTATCTTCATAATCCCCGTGACAGTTGCATCTTCTATTTAACTGGCCTGGGCTCCAGATTCTTCCAGTTTGCACAATCAAATGGAAGCTCTGCCCTGAAGCTCAGCCTTCCTGGCCGACACCCTAACCCGTTTCCTTTTATCTCTCCTTATGGACTGGATGCTCTCGACATCCATCAGTGACTGACTACTGCCTTGTTCTACAGAAACAGCACCTAAAACGACAACATCACTACCTATGGCTGTTTTGTTTCTCACTAGTAATGTTGCCAGCCTGTGTGATTTGCTCAGAGACCAGCGTTGACCCAGATTTAGGCAAAACACTTTGATCGTTATGATTTCAATTATTGTACCTGAGCCTTAGGGACATTCTACAGCCAAATCAGGCTCCTAGGCCTGGCAGCAGGCAGTGTTGTTTCACTCTTTCCTGAGGAGCCTCTTATTTGAGTACCAGCAGGCTTCACCGCAAAGCCCAGATTGAATATGATCTTACATCACTGGAGAAGACTTGAGCTTAGACACTTCACAGTTTAAAGTTTTGGGGTGTGTTGGGAAACTAGAGAACCAAAAGAATTGGTTAGAAGATTTGGCCTGCCAATGCTACAGTCTTTCCTGGAAAATAAAATTGTTGTAGAAACTCCTCATTTCAATTTTTATTTATTTATTTATTTTTCTAAAAAGCATTGCTTCCAAGTTACATACAGGTGGAACCTGGGGTTTATGGGATCCCATAGCAACAATATAAGAGACATAACAGGGAAGGAAATAAATTTGACTGTTTATATTGGAAAGATAGATTGGAGCAGGTCATGGACTATAATCATGCTTTGCAGGTTTTGAACTTTGGACATTATTTGGCAGACATTAAAGGATGCATATGTGTGCATTTATTTTTATTTTCACAAAGCCAAGACTGCATGTAACTTCCACCCTAGCTCAAATGGCAGAAAATTTCCAGCATCCAAAAGTTCCACTTTTGTCCCTTCCCAGTAACTACTGACTTTCTGTCCACTCTAAAATAAACCTCTCTCCTGATCTCTGACACCAGTTATTCGTTTCGACTGTTTTAATACTTACTGTAAAAAAAAAGCTGACTTTATTTCATCATTGTATAGTGTTTCACTGCCTAGTAGATTGAGTTGATGCCAAGTCTTGGCTATCCTGAATAATGCTGCTATAAACACTCCTGTACCTGTTTTTGATGCATATAGGCATACACTTGTGTCAATATATATCTAGTTGTGAAATGGAAGAAATACATGGTGTACATATGTTCAACTTTAGACGATACCAAAGAGTTTTCCAAAGTGATTTTATTGATTGAAGTTTCCCCTAGTCTTGACAGATCTGAAACAGGGACGAGACCAATACCATTCTACACTGAATCCATCCACAGTGAATATGACAGTTTAGATGTGGTTATATTACAACACAGGGAGGGGAACATTATTGCAAGAACCCTGGTAGAAAAGAGTAAGATCCTACACTTGAAGGAAAGTGGAAAGGCTAAGGCCTGTGAGCTAAGTTGTTAGGTGACTGAAAGAAAGACAAAGGTAAAAATAAAATTTTAAATCTGATTGACTGTCAGGAGAAACAGGGTTAGCAGGTATGATAATGGGTGCAGGATGAGCCAGGATGAGGTTAAGGAGCTGAAAGAAACCGAAGAGAAAGCTTCTAAGACAACTAGAAATGGAACTAAAGAGATCTGGTAGTGACTGAAGCAATTTCACTAGGATGCGTTCCTACAATATTACTATGATAAATCTTGGTTTAGAAACCTGTTGTCAACACCTAATCATGCACCTAGATTTTTTAATTTAACTTCCTATTTTCAGTAATTCCCACGTACAGGAATAAATGTGTACAGGAGTAGAAAATGCATGCCCCGTGTTTTATGTGAAACCGTAAATAATAAACATCTCTCAGATCTCTCTTTTTAAAAAATTGTTCATATCGGAACTGACTTAGTTCATGTTTTCATCATTTGCTGGAACTGCTGTCATAACTTCTTTTGGGTTTTTTTTGCAGTTTTGGCAAGGGCTGGTTTTGAACTCACCACCTCCGGCATATGGGGCCAGCGCCCTACTCCTTTGAGCCACAGGCACTGCCCATAACTTCTTAACTGATCTCTTGCCTTCTGTACTCATGACCCTAAAATGCACTCTCCACAATGAGATCCTGAATCATCTTTTTAAAAAGCGTATCGGAGCATCTCATCTAAAATCGGTTGTTCCCTTTACTCACATAACAAACAAAGGCCTTCATAAGCCCTGCAGCTTCACTTCTTGCCATTCCGCTGGTCACTTCGTGCTTCAGTAATAGTTCCTCATACTCACAGTTCTGTTTAATGCTTTCATGTTTTTGTACGTGTTTTCCTCCCACCTAGAACACCTTTCCTTCCTGCAAATGTTCTTTTCTAACTCAAAAATCTGCTCCTTGAAATCTTTCTTGGATAAACAGACTTAAATAAACAATAAGAAAGAATAACAAGGACAATGGGAGAAAAGGAAGGTTTTCTGAGCATGTAGGATATGAACGTCTGAGAATTATTTTCTATAATTTACAATAGAACATTCATTTTGATCTCAGTAAAACTGATTTACTTTTCCACCGCTAACGTACAATAAAACACACTTAATAACAGTAAAATGATTTAAAATATAATAAAATGAAGCATTCAAATAATAAATAGAGGAAAAATGCAAATTTTCATAATGGAATATCCACTTAAGCCTTTATGAGGCTTGCAGTGAAATACTGTTTTAAATTTAAAAATTTTTTAAATAAGTATCCTTGTTCATTCTCCCATGGCAATAACATAGAAAAGTAACATTACTTACTAATACTTAAGCTTATTTTTAAAATGTATTGAATAAATGCAAAATAATTGATTTATAAACAAAGATTCACAAAGATTTCTACCTTTTAAAAAACCAGGGTTATAAAAATGATGACAAATAAGATACACATGTTGTAAAAAAAAAAAAAAAAGTAAATAGGCGGTGCCTGTGGCTCAAAGGAGTAGGGCGCCAACCTCATATGCCAGAGGTGGCAGGTTCAAACCCAGCCCGGCCAAAAATTAAAAAAAAAAAAAAAAAAAAAAAAAAAAGTAAATAGTTTATGAAGTAAAAGGATAAATCCACTTTTTCCCATCCGTCTCTAATCCCATTCCCCAGAGATAATCCCATTTAAGAGTTTCTTGTGATTTTTCCAATATTTTCTGCGTTTATTAGCATTTTGAGGTATATAAGGAAACGAATGTCTACACACATATATTTTAAACTTCTTATGCAGACTGGATCATCCTATACATGTACACATGAATTCTCAAATTACATTTTGAGAATTATATTTAATGATCTATCTTGGACATTTTCCCAGATCAGAACACACAGATTCACCTCATCTTTAACCCTTTATTGTATGGTTTGTTATGGATATGTCATAGTCTATCTAGCTTTCTGTTGGGGATAGAGCATTCTCAGGTGTTCTTCTCTATAAATACAGTGCTATATTTGTTTTGAACTACTATTTTTTAACTCCTTGTTTTTTCCCATTCCCTTCCTCCAGGGGGAGTATTGGGAGTGGAAGAGCAAGATTGGGCACATGCCTGTAGGAAAGACTGGAAGCCAATCCTGCGTCCCTGACAGTGTTCCAGACAGGAGGCTTCGGAAAGACACAGTGACCGTATTCATGAAGGGTTGCTAAGGACGTGCAAGGATGTGGAATTCCAAAGCCTCTGGACCTGAAAGGATAATGCAGACAGGACAGCTTGAAATGGGAACTGACTTTGAATAACCAGAGCCTGGAGTCCCCCCAGGACCTTGGTCCCAGCAGAGGAAAGTGCAAAGGTCTTGGTGACAGGAAAGGGAAGGAGGAAAGGGAAAATAAAGGCTAAGGCTTTAAATAAAATTAATTTTAAAGAAACAATGTTTTGGTACATCTCATCTTCTGGACTGGAATTCATATCATCTTCATAAATATTTGTTATTTTCAAGATATCATGATACTTTATATATCTTGCTATACTTAAAGTCAAACTTTAACTTTGGAGACTTTTTTCCCACAAGAGGCTAATACTTTTACATTAAAGAGAAAAATGTCCATTTGAAATAATGTTTTTTTATCTGGACATAGTTATCTGTGAAATTTTGTGGTATCTCTTCTTTTATTTTAAAAATTGTTCCAACCAAAATAAGCCATATAGGCTCAGCTTCCGTAGCTCAATGAGTAGGGTACTGGCCACATACACGGGGGCTGCTGGGTTCCAGCCTGGCTCAGGCCCTGCTTACTAAGAATGACATCTGTAACAAAAAAAATAGGTGGGCATTGTGACGGGTGCCTGTAGTCCCAGTTACTTGGGAGGCTGAGGCAAGAGAATCGCTTAAGCACAAGACTTTGAGGTTGCTGTGAGCTGTGATATCGTGGCACTTTATCAAGGGTAACATAGTGAGACTCTGTCTCAAAAAAAAAGCCATATATTTGCCTGAGTTCTTAAGCTTTCATTATATCATTTTTGTTTTATACTGACATCAAGCATAGCCTGAAACACATATGAAGAAAGAACATTTAATAGTTTATTTTGCAGAGAAAAATAATAATATTTTTATGGAAAAGCAATACCTGCATTATGACCTTTACTTTTTGTTTATTATTGGCTTCACCATTTGCATGTTTCATTAAAGGCTTTAGCCTTAAGACTGGCAAAAGACTAAGTCAATTAACAGTCTCCTGGAAATAATTTAACCATTATTTTCTGATTAAGAGGCATTGATTAAAATTGCTTTCAACAAGGAAGGTCGGAGAGGCTCCTTATAGTGTCTCGTGGCTTAGAATTTGATGATGTCAACTAACAGTTTATATTGTCTTCGGGCCTAATTCTTCAGCATGTTTATGGAGCAGTTGGGGGCTGTCGGCCCCCCAGTGTTTGGGGAGGCCAAGCTTCTCTGACACACAGCCAGGGAACTTGAAATGTACTACAGAAAGCCCACTCCTGCCAGGACATTGCAAGCAGTTTAGTGACCATCTAAACGTTCTGCTAGTTTTGTTGCCATACTTGGTAGTCCCAGGAATCTGGCTAGCTTCAGAAGAGCAAAACAAAGCACAACTGTGGACAGCCACACCCTATAGTGACTCTGTCTCCAAATACCATACTAGTCCAAGGCTGAAGCACTTGAAAGGTTTATATCCCTACAGATCAGATCTTTGTAAGATTGAACCTTTAAAGACAACCCTTAAGCACATAAATGTTGTCATTTACAGCACTGTTTCTAGGCTATTTTGCCTTTCCAATTATAAAGGTGGCTAATGCACATGATAATTACAGTTTCTTAAAATTTATTCACTCTTGAACAGATCAGCTCAGAAATGTTGGCACAGTTTCAGGGTTCCTTAACAACTGCTTGCCAAACCACTCTTTGATCCAGTGAAATCATCGCATGATTCAAAACAAGGCCTACAGCCTTTCAAGAATTCACATCTTAAATCCTCATCTTTGTCACCTAACCTCCCCATGTTCAATCTAAAAATGGACTCTGCCTTATCAGGGACAAGTTTTTTCCCTGTGGGACTTATAATGTGCTTTCTTTGTTTCCCTTCATTTATTCTTCCTTTTAATTAACATATATTGAGTGCTTATCATGTAGCAGAGACTGTGACTTGCCCTTCAGTTATAGAACAAAAGTCACTGCAAAGATAGTTAAACAGATAATTGCTATATAGGATTTTAAGTAAGAGCAGGGTCAAGGGAGAACAGAGGTAGGGCTCAAAGCCCTTGGTGGGTGTCAAAAAGATTCCTAGTGGAGGTGAACGCTGAGCCCAGCACTGAGGACCCCCAGCAACAGGCCAATGACAAGAACTAGTAAGCCAGTAAGCCAGTCCCTCAGTCCCTATTTACCCCCATCTTCCATGTTCCCCTCTTCTCACTCTGATTCAGCTACACTGAGCTTTTTTTTTTTTTTTCTCAAATTTACAAATGTCCCAGGGCCTTTGCACAAGCAGCATTCGTCTTCCTGAAAGGTATCTGTTCCCTTGGGTATTCTTCCCTTGGGTATCTGTTGCTCAGATTTTGCCACATCTAAAACGTTTTCACAAGTCATCTCAACTTAAAATAGCACTCATCACCATTCCTGTTTTGTTTGGTTTACTTTGTCTTGTCTCTCCTCATCCTCACCCTCCACCAGGTTGTAAGCTCCTGAAGAAGGGAGGCTTTTGTTTTGTTCAGTGTTGGCTCCCATATGATTAGGATGTATCTGGGACAAAGTTGGTACTCTGGTATTTCTTGACTTCATTGATAAATAAATAAATGAATAATTGTCCACTGAGTAGCATTTTCTCTTTTTTGCCCGATGTGTCACAAAGGAGCCATTATTTATAAAAAAAAAAAAAAAAAAAAAAAAAAAAAAAAAAAAAAAAAATTTTATGTAAAGGCGATAAAACCAAACATTTTGCAAATAGTTAATCAAAAAAACCCAAAAACAAAAGGTTAAACAAATTTGTTTTTAATCAATTAAAATGCAAGTGATTTGTTTGTTGTT
>CAUYPK010166966.1:0-24478 GCA_963574355.1 Loris lydekkerianus
TGTTATATTGTGACTTTTGGTCTTCTGGGTATAAACCTAGAAGAGGAATTATAGGATCGAAAGGCAGGTCTATTTTTAGGTCTCTAAGTATTCTCCAAACATCCTTCCAGAAGGGACGTATTAGTGGGCATTCCCACCACAGTGTAGAAGTGTGCCCTTTCCTCCCCTTTTTTCTATCTGATTATTTTTCTGATACCTTTCATCCACCTTTTAATTTTCTAAAATATTACTTCTCCTTTTCTTGTTGTCTCCTAAGCTTATCTAGATGAATTCTTTTACCACTTTTGCATTACTTTTCCTATCACCTTACTCAGGAGAATTTTTATTAAATAAATTTTCCTCATAAATATTACTTTCTTTTTTAATATTAGCCTTTTTATTCTAAACTAAACTTAAAGCCCTCATTTCTATGGAATTTCTGTGTACAAAGTGCTTCCACAGCCACATTTCTTATCTTGTCTTGAAATACTTACTCTTTTTTGTTCATACCCCTTTGCTAAATTTCCTATCTCCGAGCATGAGCTCCTGCTAAGTATATGAAGTAAAGAAAAAGTGGAGGATATGTGAGCAATAAAATAGAAAATCATAGGAGAGTAAAGTATCTGAGTATTTATTATGATGAACACATTAAGAAAATGTGGACTCAGAAACTACACCTATGGTTTCTTAGTTGGGCAAAATTGTGAAAATTATAAAACTAAATTAAACTATACTTTCTATTTCTAAAATAAATAGTTAATTCTCCTAGTTAAATAAATCTCTTAGTTAAATAAAACAATGTATATTAGGACCTTATCACAGTGCAAAAAAAAAAAAAAAAAAAGAAAAAAAGGCTGTATCTAATACTAGTTGGTCGTGTGTGTGTGTGTGTGTGTGTGTGTGTTAACATACACACCCATTTGTGTATGTAATCTTAATACTATAGAATTTAAAAAATACAATTTTTTGCCTTTGCCTGAAAGAAAAGTGAATTGTTTTAAATTTTAAAAAGATCTCATTCACTGTCTTTAAAATAAATAATAAAAATGTTTATCTATTATTGCTTATATTAAACTCATATTTCTACTAAAAGAAAAAATATTTCTTTTTAGAAGAAAATTATAATATTTCTTTATCCATATAATAAACAAACTTAAATACTGCCATATTTTGTGATTTCCAAGAATGGTAAACGTTTAAATATATGGTAAAATTTTAAATATAATTTAATAGTTTTTTCACAGTCAAATAATATTTTATTTTTTTAAAAAAATAATCTTGCTACTCATCTTCTACTTTCATTTTTTAAAAATTTCAGTTAATGTAGGGTACAAACAAGCAGGTCACAATATTTAAATTTGTTAGGTAAGGTCCCTATTATAGTTGTGTTCTGAACCCAAAAAGTCTGTCATACAGCCCCACCCTGTGCCCCCTAAGTGGAAGGACACCAATCCTCCTTCCCTCTCTTATCCCTTCAAACTTTAATTGAATTGAGTTTTTGTCCTATGTGAATGTGAATTGGATTATTTACTGGCTTCTTACTAGTATTGAATACATTGGACATTTGCTTTTCCATTCTTGTGATACTTTAATAAGAAGAATGTGTTTCAACTCCATCCAGGTTAATACAAAAGGTGTAAAGACACCACTTTTTTAAATGGTTGAATGGCATTCCATGCCTGTAGGATGGTTTAAATCATTTTAAGGAATGTGTCATCCATAACTATATTCTTAAGTGTTCTTGTTAGAAAACAATGCTGAATTTTGTCAAATGTTTCTTCTACATCTGTTAAGAGGATCGTATGCTCCTTGTTTTTGCTTTTATTCATGTGGTAAGTTACGTTTATGGATTTGTGTATGTTGAGGCAGCCTTGCTTCCCTGAGATAAAGCCTACTTGATCATAATATGTAATTTTTTTTAAATGCGTAGCTGTAATCTATTGGCTAAAATTTTACTGAGTATTTTTGCATCAATGTTCATTAGCGAAATTGGTCTGTAGTTCTCCTTTTTTAGTTGGGTCCTATCCAGGATGATGTTTGCTTCATAGAATGTGTTGGGGGAGGTTCTTCTCCATAGTTTGGAGTAGTTTCTGCAGTATAGCTACAAACTCATCTATGAAGGTTTTATAGATTTCTGGTGAGAAGCCATGTGGCCCAGGGCTTTTATTTTGTGGAATTTTTTTGTTTGTTTGTTTCTCTGTTTCTTTGATCTTAGTGCTTGATCTTAGTCTATTTGAGAGATCTATTTCTTCTTTTTTAAGTCTAAGAAGATGTTGTGATTTTAGCTGTTGGTTCATTTTCTCTGCATTGTCAACTCTGGGGTGTGGGTAAATGCTGGAGCAGACTTGGATTCTTCCCTGAAATCTCAAGCAGGTTATGGCCCCATGTTCCAGCTCCCCTATTGCAATGCCTGTGCTGGGCATCTAATGAGATAAATTTCCCTCTTAGGAATGCTATTGCTGTATCCCACAGGTTTTGGTAACTTGTAGCTTCATTCAAGGAATTTAACAATGTCTTTTTTTATCTCTTCCTTGACACAGCTATCATTCAGCATTAGGTTGTTTAATTTCCATGCTATTGTGTGAGGATCAACATTTTTGTTGGAGTTGGGTTTTACCTTTATTGCCTTGTGGTCTGAGAAGATACAAGGTATAATTTCAGTTTTTTTTTTTTTTTAATTTTTGAGGTTTGATAGCTAAGCTAGGATATGATCTATTTTGGAGTATGTTCCATGGGCTGATGAGAAGAACATATGTTCCTTAGTTTTGAGGTAGTGTGTTCTGTATATGTCTATTAAGTCTATTTGTTCTAGGATTGTATTTAAGTACCTCATATCTTTCTTTACTTTCTGTTTAGATGATTTGTACAGTTCAAAGGGCTATTAAAGTTTCTAGATATTATGGTGTTATAGGATATCATATTGCAATCAATATGCAATCAAGTATGTTTCATAAATCTGGGAGCATTTAAGTCATGTGCATAAACATTTATGATTGAAATGTTCTTTTGATGTATTATTCCCATGACCAGTATGAAATGACCTCTTTGTCTTTATTAATTTTAGTTTTTTTAAATCCACTTGTATCTGAAAATAAGACTGTGACTCCCTCCTTTTTTTCTGGTTTTAATTTGCCTGAAATATTGTGTTCCAAGCCTTTAGCTGAGTCTTGTTTTGTCTTTAAAGGTAAGGTGTGTTTCCTGTAAACAGTATACAGATGGCCTATGCTTTTTTTATCCAACCTGCCAGCCTGCCAATTCTCTTCAGTGGAGAATTTAATTCATTATCATTTACTTAGAGAATTGTAAGTGTGTTCGAGTTTTAGTCATCTTATTTAGTGATAGTAGTTTGCTTATTTTTATCCTTTGTGCCATTGTGTGTAGAGGATGCCAAGAGCCAGAGGACCTCTGAGCAAGATGATTTGCAGCTGGGGAACAAAAATTTGGGAGATTCGTCCACAGGTGCTCCTTGCAGAGAAAGAGCCCAAGCCCATGGTGATCCTTAGGCATGCATTCATTGTCTAATACTCCTCTCACCTGTCTTGTGCTGTGTCAATAAAAGGCTACTGTGGAGGTTGCTCAGGGCTATCCTGCAAGCAAAGTTAGCTACCTCCTGCAAGCTTGTACTTCTAATCTTCCTCACGTCTGGTTCCTTCCTGTGGTGGATCGAGTCCAGGGCCATAAGGGCCACTAGGGGCTGTGACAATTGTGGAAGCTGGATTTTGTCCTTTACTTTGTGGGAGTTTACATTGCAGTAGTCTATTTTGATGATCAGTGTGGAGAATAGGTCCAAGTATTTCCTGTAGTGCTGGTCTTCTTATAGCAAATTTTCTCAATGTTTGCAAATCAGTGGAAGATTTGATTGTTCCATCAATTTTGAAGTTTAGTTTAGCAGGATATAGAATACTGAGTTGAAAATTGTTTGAGAAGATTAAATGTAGATGACCATTCTCTTTTAGCTTTGAATGTTTCAGTGGAGAAGTCCACTGTCACCCTGATAAATCCTCCCTTGTAGGTCAATTGATGCTTTCTCTTGGCTGCTTGTAGAATTTTCTCTTTTGTCATGCTTTTGGACAGGTTCATTTCAATGTGTCTGAAGATGCTCTATTTGTGTTGACATGACCTAGGATTTGACATTCCTCTAAAAGGAATGTTTTGGAATCTCTAGTGTAGGATGGCTTAAATCATTTTTTTTTTTTTTTAATGAAACTTGGGAAATCATTTTTTTTTAATGAAACTTGGGAAATATTCATTTATGATAGCCTCCATAGAGCTTCGATTCCTTTGGGGTGTTCCTCTTCCCCTTCATGAATACCTATAATTCATGTGCTTGAATACTTCATGACATTCCATAATTCTCTGATTGAATGCTCTGTTTTCTGCCTCTTTTTTCCTGCCTCTTTAACTGCCTGGATTAGCTCAAGAGCTTTAGTCTCTAGCTCTGATATTCATGATTCTCCATGGTCTAATGTGCTATGGATACTTTTTACTGCATTTAAGTTCCCTGACTAACTCCTTCAATTCCTTAAGCTCTGCCATATCCTTTCTACATTCTTCATATCTTTCATACATTTCTTGGTTCCAATTTGTTGTCACTTTCCTTTATTGCCTTTGCCATCCAAATTTTAAATTTCATTTCTGCCATTTCCATTAATTCTCTACAGGTGAACTCCTATGTGGTAGCTGCCTCAATGTTCCTTCTGAGGGATGTTCTGTTTTGTTTTTGTTTGTGGCCAGTATTTTTCTGGCGGTTAGTACTCTTATGTGTTTTCTTTTTATTTCCTTCCAATTCTAGTTTTTCCTTCTCATTTTCTTCTCTGTTGTAAATTAAGTGCTGAAGAAATGTTTTGGTATAAGGCCAAAAGGAGGGGAAGGGTAAAGAGCCACAGAGAGAAGGAAAGAAAAAGTTAAAAAAAATAAAAAGAAGGAGGTAGGAAAGAAAAGAATTGAAGAGAATGAGAGAAGGACAGAAAGAGAGAAAGAGATATAGGAGTAATGTTTGTGATTGGCAGGATGTTATCACCATGACTGATAATCTAGGCCTTTGGTGGGCCAGGTTGGGTGGGTCTCACATATCTAGGAGCTCCTTACAAGTCTAGGCAGAAGGAAGAGAATACCTCCACCAAATATAGAAAAAGCAATTATCAGTATGATGCAGAGGGGACCTACCAATATTTTATTTCCAAAGGCCAAAGCTAGAAGGACACCCTACACCATGACTGCATGGAAAGACCAACGCCATGACTCCCCAGCACTTAGAGAAATGAAAAACAAATAAAAATAAAAATAGAAAAAGAATATTAAAAATCCAGTTATATAAGTTAAAGGGAAAAATATGATATCTTAGCTATTATATGAGAAGTTTATGTGGGAAAGATGAGAGAAGTAGAAAAACTCTACCAAAGACACAAAAAGGGGGAGAAGTAAAAACAGAAGAAACATAAAATGTGCTGAAAAGACCATAACAAAAATGGAGGAGACCTTGCTATTGATGAAAGTAAAATGAAAAAATTAAAATACAAGCAAACAAAAAGAACAAAACTAAAGCAACAACCACCACACAACAAAAAAAGAGAAAACGAAACAACAACAACAACAAAATATAAGAACATAATTGGTAAAAGGAGCAAAAAAAATGAAAGAAACGTGTATGTGTGTAGAAGTAAATATATTGCCTGCACACCAGGTTGTACTGTGATTTTAGGAGATGGAGAACACACTTGCTGGTTTTGCAATATAAAATGCAGGCTGCAAGCCAGTATCTAGTTCTAGAGGTGATTCACTTTTATCTTCTGGACTTGTTTGCCCTCAATTAGGGCCTGGTCACTTTGTCAACATTCAGTCCCTTTGGGATTTTGATCCTAAAGCCCTCACCAGCTTCCTTAGGAAGCACATCAAGCAGTCTCCCTGTCAACAAAGTTTTCTCCCAGGGGTGCAGAGTCTACTTCGCTCACCTCAAGGATGGTTTCCTGAGCTCAGCAAGCATGCCAGACCATCATGGTCTAATACCCTGCGGACTGTGCCTCCTCACAGCCTTCTTACAATGGTGATGCCCAGTTAGTACCCAAGCTGATAGGAGATCCACCCCACCAGATGTTCAGTCCTGGCTGCTGGATGCTGTACAAATCCACTTGTCCCTTTAAGCCTTCCAAGGCATCTCTGGTGAAAAGTTTAGCCCCAAATCTAAAAACTGCAGGATAGCCCTTTCCTGTATCCAGTCTTCCACATGGGGGCTGGTTGGCCAGCCCCTGTCCTTATTCAAGCACTAGGCTTCTGTGCAAATTTTCCCCACATTCAGACCTCTTCACTGGTTCCTGGAGTCTCCCACTGCCTTACTGTGGCCTCAGAGTGTTGTTCCAGGTTAGGTTCCCCCAGATAGAGATGATTGGAGGTGTCTTTCCCCTGGCTCTTTGTGAGTGGCTAGTAAGGAGCCATTTATAGACCACCATCTTACTCTGCCCTCCTCAGTTTCATATTAATATTAAATATTATTTTTATTGTACAATGATCATCAATGAAAGAAATTCCTGTCAAGAAGAAAAATAAGCAAATTATAACTTATATTTAACTAAATATATGTAAGTTAATTTTCTAACTTTTAAGATATGGATGATAAATCTTTACCTGTTCATCATTAAGGAAAATATGTTGACATAATCAGAATTTTATTCTGATAAGGTGATAACAGGAAAGATAGTTCCCTATATGGGTCAGTGTACTAGTAATTATAGGCAAATAGGGCCAAGGTTGCAATATGACATTTTTCACACATTGACAATATACAATCTCAAAATGTCCATTTTCATTAGCCATCATATTATATATTCCAAGTTCCCATTATATGCATATATGTGTTAAATTCCATAAGCACATTATAGTTTAGAAATATATATCTAATAATACAACAAGGTAGAAAAATAATATTTTGAATAAATTCAATTCTATGCATTAATATGATAATTTATTTAATCTGAGACAACCTTAGTATGGCATGATTTATGTCTTGTCACCATGCCTTTTAGCAATTGTTCAAAGAATTAACTCTCCTAGTAAAAACAAGGAAATCAGGAGTTAGTGTCAAATCATTCAGTGATGCTTTACTATTTGGGGGAACATGAAACTATTTCTGTCATAAAAGCTATCTATAAACTTTTAATAAAAATTTCAGGTATGTCCAAGGAAAGACAATTGTCCCCAAGCCCTAGACTTACATAAGCAGGGATGGAAAGGGAGCTACAGAATCCTTGTACTGGTATTTCTCCATCCATACTCACAACAGATGCACACACAAACACATACACACACATGTACACAACCCATGATAGCAATATGATCTCCCAATAAGATTTCCAGATTTAAATGCATTCTTCCTTTCTGCTTCTATCTCTGGGCATATCAGTGAGCAGGAAACACAAGTTTCTGTTTATTAGAATCCTTTCTCATATGTCTTTGGTAAAATACTCACTTTCTCTTTTTTTCAAGAAGTGTCCAAACCTTTTCCCCTGAAAACATGTTATAAGACAACTTCCTGCCCTAGAGGAAGATGCAGGATCTTTTTTCTTTTTGCATTGTTAACATTCTGGGTGATTTTTCTGGGTTGCAAAATTCTTCAAAAAGCCTTTGACGATTGGCTGTTTGTTATTTCATTGATCTTGTAGGCAGTACACCCAACTGAATTCCTTATGACAAAAAAGAATTCTTTTTTACTAAAATAGGGCACTATTAAACCAAAAATAAGTCTCCATAACTGTTTTCACTTAAGATCTCTTCATTTTGATGACCTAATTTTCCTCATTTAACAGAGAAATACAGTCTCTAGGGAAAATTTTATGGATGAGGGTAGAGGCTCTTACTCCAGGAAGAAGTAACAAAAATAAAACTACTTTTTTTTTTTTTTAATTACAATTTTGAATATAATTTTGTACCGGAACAGAAACTAAGCAATCTTCACGGGAAACAAAAAGTGTGAAGCATCTATGATAGCATCGACATTTTAATGTGATGTGGTTTTATAAAAGCACTTGTTTTAAGAGAACATAAAGACTGACTAACTAAAAATGCTTTATACCAACACATTTTACCTTCCAAAATTTTTACATGGGCTACAATTTAAGTATTATATGTGTTTAATAAGCAAATTTTACAAATTACCAGAAAATATATTATGGAATGTATCTACAATATCTAATGCAGGAAGCTGTCAGATGTAGTTTATTCCTAAATAAAGTATAAAGTTTAAAATTATTTTAGACTGCAAAATAGAAAAAGTTGAATTTTCTCTACATATACACTATATAAAATACATAAAATAGATGCATTAATTATGGAATTACTTATTTGAACTAACTCTAATCTTTTAAATGAAGGGTACGTGAACCCTTGAATGGCACGGGGCCCAGAATAAAGTCAGTGCAAAGACATACAAAAGTTGCATGATACCCACACACTCCCTTGACTCCACTTCCATGTGGACAATGATGTTCTGCCTTGGAAATTCACACACAGAGAGAAGATACAGCTTTGGTAGAGTTCTGAACCTTAAGTGAAAATAAAATATCTACCTCCTACTGATAAGCTAAGGTTGTTTTTTTTTTTTCCTAATATTACCAAATTTGGGCAGCACTAAAGTTCAAATTTCAATAAAGTTCACATTTTTTAAATTATGGGGTGCTTGTGTTTTGACACTATGGTGATGACACAGCCGCTGAAGTACTTTACATACTTGGAATGTAACATTAACATTATTTTCAGCTACAATAATTATAAAAAGTTATTTTGTTGAAGCAATTTACGTGAGTAATTATGAAATCCATGTTTATCCTGAATTATTATTAGATTTTTAAAATAGACCTTTTCCTACTCTATTACATGTGTGGTGCAGTTTAGACGCTATGCTTGTAGAAAATGAGAATCAGGCATCTGAAGATTACTACTACTTAATGATTTTAGATCAATTGCTTGACATTAATCTGAATGTTAGCTTCCTCATCTCTACCATAGGATGACAATAATTGTAACATACATGTGTGTTCATGTGGATATGTACCCTAATGTGTATGTATATAATTAGGTTACATCATTTGTATTTGTAGGTAAATTTCATGTCGCAGTTGGTGTCTTGTACTCCCACATTGTTTAAACAATTGGTTTAAAACAATTGGTTTTATTGTACCCTTTCTAACTTCTTAAGTTCAACAGAAAGTCTCCTTTCTTTTAGACATAGTATAATAGGTTTATACTATTGCTGTAACAAATTGCCACAAATTCGGTGGCTTAAAACAATACAAATTTATTATTTTACGTTTCTTAAGGTCAGAAATGCCCAATGGGAGTAAAATCTAAGTGTCCCCAGGGTTGTATTCCTTTCTGGAGATTGTAGGAGTGACTTCCTTTCTTTGCCGTTTTCAATTTGTAGAAGATGCCCATATTGTTTGGTTCATTAAATAGTTCTTCCATATTCAAAGGCAATGATAGGAGGTCAACTTCTATTCACCTTGCATCACCCTAACTTCTTCTTTTGTTCTTTCTTCCATATATAATGACCTTGGTGATTAAATTTAGCTCATTTGGATAATTCAGGACAATCTCCCTATTTTAAGGTTAATTGGCTAGCAACCTTAATTCTGCTACCTTAATACCCTTTTGTCATGTAATTTAATATATTCACAGGATCCAGGGATTAGAATATAGATATCTCTGGAAGACCATTATTCTGCTTACTATACAAAGGATTCCCATGAAAGGAGTTGTGTATGTATTAAAAACTATATGGACAGATTAAAACAATGAAAGATTTAAGGCAGATCACATCATAAAACATTTGTTTAATCTGTAATAAGTAATTTAACCAATTCCAAATATCTTAGCTTATTCATTGAGGAAAACTTTTTGAGTACATAAATTTTTGTTTTTATTTTGAAGATTTTTAAAGAATTGTTGCAAGTAATTGAAAAGGTAACTTACCACTTTGTATTACAATCTAAGTAAGAGACACAGCATTTGTAGAAAAGATGGGATTTCAGGAATTATGAGCCTATAGATAATTTACTCTTTTCTTTAATAACAATGACAATGGACAGAGGGATCAAGAGGGATAAGGTATATTTTCTAAATGGACAATGAAATGCTGTTTTAGGATCCAAAAATTTGAAATCTGTTTAAATAAGCAAGATTAATTGGGTGACAACTATGGCTCAATGGAGTAGGATGTCGGTCCCATATGCTGGAGGTGGCGGATTCAAATCCAGTGGCCAAAAAAAATCCTGCAAATAATAATAATAATAATAATAAAGAAAGATTAATGAAGTTGTAACTAACAATCAAACCTGTTTTCTATCACATACTGGAAGCATCTTGCAAAATAAAGAAGAAAACATCAAATTTAAACTATGAAGTACTTTGGGTTATTAAATAGGAAAATCTCAATATAACTATGAAATATAAAATCTACCCTTTAATACAGGATCACTAAGTCATGTAAAATTTATTAATGTTTTAACAATCATGTTAAATATTTCAAGATAACATTTCATATTTAACTTTCTCTTTTTTAGCTCCTTTTTTTTGTGTGTGTGTGGTTTTCGGCCGGGGCTGGGCTTGAACCCGCCACCTCTGGCATATGGGACTGGCGCCCTACCCCTTTGAGCCACAGGTACCACCTTCTTTTTTAGCTCTTATCTAGGTGTTGTAAGAAATACACCTTTACTTCTTTTATTTCTATTTGTGAGTCATTTTTATAACTATTAAAAATTATACTCATTTCAAAGAGAAGTAAGAAAGTGAATTTGAAGCAAAATAAATATGATAATTGGCAGTATCACTGCCTAAAGTACTTGAATGGATGACTAATATTCTTCACAAATTACCCCCCCCCTTTTAAAAATATTTTTCATCTCTTGTGCTCATGCCTATTATCCCAGCAATTTGGGAACATGAGGTGAGAGAATCACTTCAGGCCAGGAGTTTCAGACCACTTGGGCAACATAGCGAGACCCTACCCCCCCAAACTCTACAAAAATTAAAATAAAAATATCTGGACAATGTCATGGGCCTATAGTCCTAGCTAGTTAAGCAGAAGGATGCTTTGAACCCATGGAGTCTGAGGCTGCAATTAGCTATGTTCCTGCCCCTATACTTCAACCTGTATGATGGAGCAAGACCTTGCTTTTAAAAAATAAATGAATAAATTAAAAAAAATCATTAAAATGAAATGATTTTATCAAGAAGTGGCAATAAATTAAAAAGAAAATACTGTAAATATTTTGTTGTTTTGTTTGACATTTCCAAAATATTATGACATTATTACTGATATATTAATGTATTATGACTCTAGTAAGATTCAAATATACTTATGCAATTGTCTTACATACATAGCATTTTTAACTTTTAGTACTCAACATTTTAAGCAAAGCATTCTTAACACTGTTTCCTTATAATGTTTTATAAATTGAAAAGAATGACTATATTAGTAAATATTGAAAAATAATATCTTTGCTACTTGGGAACAATTGTGGTTTTGTGTAATATTTTGGGGGATTATTTATGTTTTAAACATCTTAATATTTATATTTAGTACTTTTCAGATAACTATACCTAATTGCTATTTCACATTTAAAATGTTTCTTTATTTTTTAAAACATATAATACAGCAGATTACGTGAATAGTATTTAGAGGAAAAAATTGGAGTTCAAATGAGATGAATTGCTTAGATATTACAATGAACTGGAAGTCATGAGATGCTATTACATGAGTTTCAGGTTCAGTCTTTGAGAAAGTTTTCACTAGAGGGCTTCCCCCTCTCCTGGAACTCCAGAGTTGACATCCAGGTCAAATCAACTGACCTCCTCATCTCAGTTTCCTCTAGGCTATTTTATTTTCTGCACTGTTCTATTTAACCTCTAATGTATTTTTCAGAAACTATTTAACCTTCTTCAATAAATGCACAAGCCTTTAGGGATGTTAAGAGTTTGTTAGTATTTGTTTTTATTGATTGCAGTTTTCTTCCTAAAAACAGAGAAGAAAAAAAAATTTGTGCGAGCGTTCTTTATACAGTGTATTAAGTAGCCACTAAAGGTTAATTTTTACTGTTTTCCTTACTAATCAAATCATTTCAAACTAAACTGCTAAAGACCATTGTTGATAAACATTGAAACCATTTTATCAACTACGGAGAAGAAACCAGAACTTTAGACTGGAGTAATACAGTAGACTTTAGACTGAAGAAAAAGAGTGGAGAGCATAATAGAATTTATAGTTGTAACTTTAAATAGAAGAGATGGGATGAGTAAGATGAAATCATAGAGTAAGTTGCTAAATAGAAGAAATAAATGAATAGCTTTTCTTTGACATACCAATTCCACAAATGCTGCTATCATCATTCTATCATACTGCCGGACAGAAGAAAGAATTCTTATAATTTTCAAATTAATCTTTACAGAGTTATAATAGTCTATCTGTTTGAAGGCAGTTTAAAGAGATATAGTGCTGGGTCTAAACTATATATTCCATTTAAATTTCAGTATTCTATCAGGAGAGAAAACAAAACAAAATACCATCTTCTATTTGCTACTAAATAGTCAAATGAAGATTGGAATGCATTCTAAAAGAAAAATTTTATGAAAGAAAACTTATATGAGTAAAGATATTATCACACAACAATGTAAATTTTCCCTTTGTTATGCAATCCACAGAACTATTGAAATTCCTGATGAAATTTAACATTCATACTGTGATCAACTACAAGATCTTCTACATAGTGTCTCATTGATTAGTGTTCTGACATATAGCAAACTTTAAATAAACATGTGCTGCATAAGTTTATTTTATAAGTATTGCTGTCATAGCAGCAAAAACAATGACTTAAAATAATAAAATACATTTAGTTTGGGGGGGTTTGCTTACATTTTAGTTCTCTGAAAGAAGATAAAATAGATTTTAAAAACCAACTATATTAGAAAATTACTATTTAATATTAAAATTATTGACTATAATTAAAATTAATGTATTAGGTTATAAAAATCCTTTGATATATAGCTAATCTATCTGTAATTTCTGAGATATTGATATGATTTGAAATTTAATTATTTTCATGTCATATAAATAAGTTTTTCTATTAGAATTAACGTTGGAAAACAATATAGTTTTTAAATAACATAATACATTACAAATACATGTTTTAGAAAATTGATATTTTCTAAATAGTAAGATTTTCTCATTATTAAAATTGATTTTGATGAAATAAATCTATAATTATATAAATTAGAAAATGAACGATAAGTAGCTGGTCCTGGATCAAATAACTGAATGCATTAGAATTCCGTTGAATTGTGCCTTCCTTACAGAAAATACACAACAACTGCCTGTTGTGTGCAACTACTTCTTTGGCTTTGTAAAGTCAGCAAATTTAAATTTTTAAGAGGAATAACTTTATTTTAAGATTTATTTTGAACAGTAAGTAATGTGAAATTTTAAGTATTACATAAAGTTGAATGCAGTCACAGTTTAAAGTGGGGATCAACTATAGCTTTAAATAAAGAATATGCTCTGGGTCTGGAGTGGTGGCTCGTGCCTGTAATCCTAGCATGCTGGGAGGCCGAGGCAGGTGAATCGCTTGTGCTCACGAGTTTGAGACCAGTCTGAGCAAAAATGAGACCCCATCTCTACTAAAAATAGAAAAACTGAGGCCACAAGGATGGCTTGAGCCCAAGAGTTGGCTGCTGTGAGCTATGATGCCACAGCACTCTACCCAGGGCAACAGCTTGAGACTCTATTTCAAAAAAAAAAAAAAAAAAAAAAATGTTCTGCAAAATGAGAGTATTTTCCAGAATAGTTTTAAATTAGAAAGTATAGCTATTTGTTGTAATTATTATACATATGTTTCCAGGGTGAATAAATTTTGCTATAAAATATTTGTAAACTGTAAAGTAATTTTTCTTTCCTCCTCCTCCTCCTTCTTCTCCTTCCTCTTCTTCTCCCTCTTTTTATGCTAGAAGTCCGTGTGGAGAAGGTAGGAGTGGTGATTAGGAAGGCACAAGGTGATGGAATGAGGTCCCTTAGATGTTGGTTATTTTCTTGTCCTTGTGGTGGCTGCGTAGTTACATGATCTTTATAAAAATTCATCAAACTGTATGTATACAAATTTTTATACTTTTCTGTATATGCCTTAAAAATTTTTCAAAATAATGACTGAGTTCTTATAAAACATTACTTTATATTTTTCTTTCTCATGATTATATTCTATTAGCTTTCTTAGACCTCTTATTTATTTTTTTAGAACAATTTTTTGGTTGCAGAAAAATTGAGGGGAAGATACAAAGATTTCATGTATACTGTACATCCCACACATGCATAGCCTCCCCCACTATCAACATCCCCCACCAGGGTGGTACATTCATGACAATTGATAAAGCTACATTTAGTAATGGACACATTACTATCATAGTCCACTCTTGGGGTTGTACAACCTATCCTATGAGTTTGGACAAATGTATATAACTCCTATGAGTTTGGACAAATGTGTGATAACACATATCCACTCTTGGGGTTGTACTCTTGGGGTTGTACAACCTATCCTATGAGTTTGGACAAATGTGTATAACTCCTATGAGTTTGGACAAATGTGTGATAACACATATCCATCATTATGTAATGGAAAGTATTTTCACATCCCCAAATTCTCTGTCCTCAACCTATTCCTCCTTCCCCTTTCTGAAGCCCACTCCCACTTGTTACGAAAGTCTTCACAGCTTTGCCCTTTCAGAATGTTGCACACTTGGAATCATACAGTATGGAGGCTTATAAGATTGGCTTCTTCACTTAACAATATGCATTTAAGTTTCCCTCACGTCTTTTCATGTTTTGATAATTAATTTAATTTTAGTGCTGAATAATATTCCACTGCCTAAATGTGTCATATCCATTTACCTACATTTTGGTTGCTTCTAAGTTTTGCCAACTATGAGTAAAGGTGCTATAAAAATGCAAATGCAAAGTTGGTTTTATATTCACATAAGTTCTCAATTCTTTGAGTAAATACCAAGGGGTATGATTGTTGGATTTTGTGATAATAATAGGCTTAGGTTTTGCAAGAAACCAACCACCAAATTGTCTTTCAAATTGAGTATATCATTTTTCTTTTTTTATTTTTGGCAACAGCTTCATTGAGATGTAATTCATATGCCACACGATTCACTGTTTTATATATACAATTCAATGGTTTTCAGTTTACTCGTAGAGTTGTGCAGCCATCATTACAATCAATTTTATAACATTTCTGTCCCACCATAAAAAGACTCGGTACCCTTAGCTGTCATCCCCAAACTTCTCCTCCCTGCCCCTAAGCAACCATTTCTCTCTGTATAAATCTGTCTATTCTGCATATTTAATATAAATAAAAAGGTAAAATATGTGGTCTCTTGGGTCTGGCTTCCTTCACGTGGTATATTTTCAAGATGTTTCCATGTTGCTGCAGGTATCAGTACTTCATTCCTTTTCGTTGCTGAATGATATTACATTGTGTGAATATACCACTGAATCTGGGCCCAGTAGTGAGTATACCATTTTTACTTCCTATCAGCAAGAAAGTCCCTGTTGCTTTATGCTTTTGACAGCATTTAGCACTATGGTTGTTTGAGATTTTGGACATAGGTATATGGTGGTATTTAATTGTCTTAACTTTCATTTTCCTGATGACATATGATGTGGAGCCTCTTTTCACATGCCTATTTGCCATCTGTACAGGGTGTTTATAATGTCCTTGTGGACACCCTGAATATCTTTTTTCCTTAAATGTCTGCTAAAGTCTCTGGCCCATTTTATACTACCTTGTTTGTTTGCTTTTTTTTAGTTCAGGTTTTCTTTGTACGTTTTGAGTTGTAGTCAATCTGTCTTTTACAAAAATGTTCCCATCATGGGTGGCTTATTTTTTAACTCTCTTGACACTGACTTTCACAGAGGAGAATTTTTAATTTTAATAAAGCCTAGTTTGTCCATTATTTTTTCATACATCTGCCTTTGATTATATATCTAAAAGGTCATAACCATGTCCATTATTTATTATCTTCTAGGAAGTTTATTGTTTTACATTAAATATTTACATCCATGATCCATCTTGAGTTAATTTTTCTGAATGATGTAAGCTCTGTGTTTTCCTTTTTCTTTTTCATTCTTTCTTTCTTTAATATCATAGCAGTGTCCAATCTTTCCAGAATTATTTTTTGAAAAAGTAATCTTTCCCTTGTTATATTGTTGGACTCCTTTGTCAAAGTCAGTTGACTATATGATTTTGTCTATTTCAAAACTCTATTAATCTATTTGCTTATTCTTTCTGCCCTGATTTATGTAGTTTGTTGGTAATTCTTGACACTGGGTAGTGTCAGTACAGCTTTATTCTTCCCCCTCAATAGTATGTTGATAATTCTAGTCTTTAGAATCAGTTTGTCAGTATCTATAAAGTAACTTGCTGGGATTTTGATTGTGTTTTTCTTGAATGTATAGATTAAGTGGGAAGAATTGACATTTAAAAAAGGAGCCTTCTTATCTGTGAACATAGAATAACTTTTCATACGATTATTTTGGTTTTATTTCCTTCCTTAGAATATTGGAGTTTTTCTTCATCAGAATTTTGTAGTTTTCCTTATGTGATTGACTTTCTTGTATTAACCTGTATTATGTACAATTGCTAGAATCACTTCTTAGTTCTTGTAGGGTTTTTTCCATTTTCTTATATTTTCTGTATAGATGATCACATCATCTGGTAACAAATACAGCATTATTTTTTCCTTTCTTGACCAAGTATGTCAGTTAAGATCTCTGATATTATTTTACAAATGAGTGATGAGAGGGGAAATCCTTGCCTTGCTCCTGGTCTTGGTGGGAATGCTTCCAGTTTCTCACCATTAGGCAGGGTATTAGTTTCTGGCTTTTTGTAGATATTTCTTATCAATTTGAGGAGCTTCTCCTCTTTTCCTGTTTACACTAAAAGTTTTATCATGAATAGATGCTAGGCTTAGTCAAATGGTTTGTCTATATTTATTGATATAATAATTTTATTTTTTGTTTTTAGTCCATTGAATCATTAACTTTTACAAATCTGTTTCCTATTGTGAATTTGGGGACACAATGAAACATTCTTATGCTAAAATCCAGGTCTAAATTCCAATTAAAAAGTGAGTTGCATAGATGAGTTTCTATTTCTTCACAAGGGAGGTAAAAGATAAAAAGGTGTGAATCTCTAAGAATAAGAGAAAAGAAAGAAGAGAGAAAGGAGTGAGATTTTGGAGCATAGCTGTGAACAGATAGAGCCACATTAACTCAAAATAACCCAGCCCTGGCCAAACTGCAACAAAAAATAGCTGGGCGTTGTGGTGGGTATAGTCCCAGGTACTCAGAAGGCTGAGGCAAGAGAATCACCTTAAGCCCAGGAGTTGGAGGTTGCTGTGAGCTATGTAACGCCATAGCACTCTACCAAGGGTGATAGAGTCTCAAAATAAATAAATAAATAATGATAAATTAAAAAAAAAAAGACTTGGTAGCTCCATCAGGAGAGGCAAAATCAGTATCATCTAAAATTTAGAATAGCCCCTAAGCTTGAAAATTATAAACACCAAGAATGTTGAAATTGAAGAGAACATAATGTTAAAAAAACAAGATAATTGACTTAAAGTCTGTTTAAGAAGCAGCAGCTCATTTCACCTCTATGTCTTCCTTTTTCTGTTCATCTGCATGGTAAAAATTTCTTCTCAGTCAATAGAAAACTAAATTCATCTTCTCTGTAAGGGAGGAGAAAAATACATATACACAAACTTATACACATGTGTATGTATATACACAAACATGAATAAGTGTGTGTGTGTGTGTGTATGTATATGTATGTACACTGTCAGATACATGTATGCTGAAGCACTGATTGTTGGCTTTATTCAATTGTACTCTGCTTAGCTGATTCTAGGAAAGTCCTAGGTCAATGCAAATGCAGTATCCTTTTGAACTTGATAGATTCCTCTAAAAATTACCCTCGCCATTATCCTTTACTCTTCGAGCTAGGGAGTAAAATACTAACTTCCAGGTGGAAGCTTAATAAGAGAAAAACACTGCAGCTATAGCAACCAGGAGGTTTATTATTTAGCTTTCAGTATATAAAATGTGTTATGTGTGTGTGTGTGTGTATTCACAAACACAATGCACTCATGCAACACATATAAACTCATACCTATTTGGAGTGTCTGAGGATAAATTGGTGATAAATAAATAGAAAATTAAACAAATGTGACAAAATAATATTTTGTTGCCAATTTTGTAAAGAAAAGAATAATTGTAAATACTACATGTCAATATATTGGGAGAGGATAAAAACCTAGATCTCATTATTTTTTCATTTTTCCATATTTTCATATTGGGAAGTCACTGGGTAATGCTGTTCCTCAAAAAGTTAAAATAATAGTTAGATTCTTGGTTAATGGTCCGGTGATATTGGACCTCGACCTGATTTATCATAGTTTTTTTTTAAACTATAGTCTGGCCCTCCAATGGTCTGAGGGACAGTGAACTGGCCCCCTGTTTAAAAAGTTTGAGGACCTCTGATATAAATGAACAAAAACTGTTCTGGAGTGAGTAGGGATGTGTAAACCTACCCTGAAAGTCAAGGAATTTGAGAGGCCAAAGAAAGAGGCTGACAAATCCAGTTTCTCAGAAAGAAATATTTAATAGGGACTTAGGAACAGAAGTGCCTCAGGTGGCTATGAGACATTGGATCACCACGTTCAGCCTCCAGGAAGTATTGTTGACATACAGCAAACTTTCAGGGTAAACTATGTGCATGTAGGTCATGTTTTCAGACTTGTTTGCCAAGACTTGTGACCACTGGGGAGTTTAGGTAAGCATCTTTATCTTAACTAATTTATCTGTGTGCCAGGCATTGCCTAAAGACCTTTGTAGAACATCTTGTATATGAGGTCAAACAGTCATCATGGCAGTTTCTCTAAGATGGAGACGTTCTTACCATGCAACAAAAGATTTTTCTACAAAACTAGAAAGAAATAGAATTGCAATTGCTTGAATTTAGGAAAGAGAAAAATATATCAACTATTAGTAATAAAGACTAAATTAAATGCATAGGCACGGTGGCTCACACCTGTAATCCCAGCAGTCTGGGATTGAGGTGGGTGGATTGCTTGAGCTCACGGGTTGGAGACCAACCTGAGCCAGAGCTGAACCTATGCCTCTAAAAATAGCCGGGTGTTGTGGCGGGTGACTAGTCACGGCTACTTGGGAAGCTGAGGCAAGAGAATCACTTAAGCCCAAGAGTTTGAGGTTGCTGTGAGCTGTGATGCCACAGCACTCTACCAAGGGTGACACAGTGACACAGTGAGACTCTGTCTCAAAAAAAAGAAAAAAAATTGAATGCATAGATGTCACAGGTACCTATGTGAAAATATATTTGTGTTAAAATTTAACAAATGACATTGAAGAAAAGCAGGGGAAAAAAAAGAAAAGCAGGGAAAAAAAATAAAAACTAGAACATAGAGGAAAAACAAAAGCAAAACTATTTTGGTTATTCCCTTCAGATGTGTTTCTAGGCACTTGTGAAAATGAAGATATATTTTAGACAAAAGAGCAATTATATTCGCCCCCCCCCAGAAAAAAGAAAAGCAGGGAAATAGCTAATTAAATAATGAAAGAAATAAAAAGGGTTAGGGTACAAGTAATTGAAATGGAGGGTAAGTAACAAAAATTCATTGTTGGTATAATTGTAGTCCCGGAAGATAAAAATAAAAATAATGGACCAAAACTAATATTTAAAACTGTGATTCCAGAAAACTTTTTAGAAACAAAATAAAGACTGAGTTTATATTACAAGAACTTAATAGGTACCTGGAAACATTGACCTGGAACAACCAACTTTGAGGCATAGCCTAATAAAATTATTCGCTTCAAGAGAGAGATAAAAATCTTCATGGCTTTTAGGGAAAAAGGTCAAAGTACAAGAGAATACTGGCATCAGATTTCTCAAAAGCAGTTGAAAAAAACAAGGTGATTGAATAGCATTTTTCTTTTTTTTTTTTGAGACAGTCTCATTGGTTACCCTTGGTAGAGTGCTGTGGCATCAAACTGTTGGGCTCCAGTGATCCTCATACTCTCTACCAGCAGGAGGGTACTCTGCTCTCTACCAGCAGGAGGGTACTCTGCTCTCGTTTGTGGAGTGGAAAACCAGGTAACTGTCAGTACAGAAGTCTACTTTCTCCCTTCTTCCTGCACTACTGGTGAGATGCGGGAAGTGCGGTGAAGAAATGAGTATTTCTGAGTACTGGTTTAAACCAGGGGGCTGTAGGTGCTGTTTTCTCTTGATAACTGAAGGAAGGGGCCATGCCATTCAGTTGTGCTGCAACCTGTAGCAATTTTGACTATATAATCAGGGATTCATAAATGACTATTAGCATCTAAGCCCTCAGCACTAGGCCTTCTAGGTGGTATGTGGGTCCATACATGATGTTCCAGTAATCAAGTTATCTTCTATCTCATGTTTGGAGTCATGTATGTAGTATTTTGATGTTATCTGATAGTGACAAAACTCCTGGGCTTTTGTGTTCTATAATAATTAAGATCTGTCACTACTATACTTTCGAATCTCTGGGCAGGACATAGATTCAGGAAACATTTACTGAGTTCTTATCATGTGGCAAGTCTCCAACAGTATCTGTCACTGCCTAAGCCACTTCCTCCAACCCTGGCCTTCCACCTCCCCCTCACCCTTAGTGCCCGTGGTCAGTGCCCAGTCAGAAACCTCTCACATAACGCGATGGTGGAGACAGGAAAGGAGTAAAATTAGTTATTTTACTGTGAGTAGCAGAGAGCATTTGCCTCCTATGGAGTTGACAGGACCAGATGGAAAATGTAAAATGTTATGTCATGCGTGGGATGTGGAAATTGCTTAGTCGTTCTGAATATTTTCTTGAAATGATACTTGTTTCTCCAATACGACTGTTCTTAGTAATTTTTTCTTTGCCCTCCATGGTGAGATGTGTGCAAAGATCATGTGGAAAGCAGCATCTTGGCTTCCTTGGCTGATAGTTAATTCTGTTGACTATTAGCAGGACTCTGCTTTTAGGA
Organism: Loris lydekkerianus; assembly: GCA_963574355.1. Taxonomy (NCBI): domain Eukaryota; kingdom Metazoa; phylum Chordata; class Mammalia; order Primates; family Lorisidae; genus Loris; species Loris lydekkerianus. The sequence goes on from CAUYPK010166966.1 coordinate 21,083, forward strand.
AGGGCCCAACCTTTCCTCCTTGGTAACCCTTTCAGCAGAAAAAAAGGTACATGTGGTCTTGGAAAAAATAATGTGCACATCATCTGTTCTTTTCATTCAATCACTTTGGAATGTGCTGACCTTGCCTCCATCTGTTGAGTCTTATGAAGTATCTCCAGGGGTTTTTAAGGCCGAACAAGAAAATTCTCTGAAGGCAGATAAAAGGGAAGTCTGTACAGGGAGCCCCAGCTAAGCCAGAGAAAAATTTCTTTATCTAAAGGCAATCTCCTTTATTGCTCTGAGCAAAACAAGTGCTGCCTCCCAGAGGGAAAGGGCCCTTGTCTCAAGCTCTAGCTGGCACGAACTGTCCCAGTCACCACCTCTGTTCCTCCCTCGCTATGAGTGAAGAAACTGATAACACAGTCTTCTGAACAGAGCTCTTTAGAACCTGTCTCTTCTAACATACCGTCCTTTTGGGGAGATTTTGTGTTTCACCCAGAAATCAACCATTAATGAACTTGGAAATGTTTATTTCTATCAAATATAATGGTTTTTTCTTTGCAGTTTTTGGCCAGGGCTGGGATTGAACCTGCCACCTCTGGCATATGGGGCCGGCGCCCTACTCCTTTGAGCCACAGGCGCCGCCTCCAAATTAAACATGGGACATTAGCTAGAAAGATAATAAAAAGAATGACTTAAACATCACAAAGAAAATAAAGTGCATGTTTTGAATTTGGTAAACACAGATTGAGTGGTTTTGCTGTTAGTAAGTCAGCCTCAAGAACTAAGAGCTTGCCCGGTGGAGCCTTCCCCCAGGGAAGCAGTCACAGCATTGGTGAAGTATGAAGAGTACTGGAAGGGAGGTGACCAGAAAGGGGGGTGACATGGGGCTAAATGCATCTGAGGAAGAGTGGGGAGGTGCCCCTTAGGGAGATACCGTTCTGGAGCAGGTGCAGAAGAGGGGAGAGGAACATTGTAGTCAGAGGGATGATGAGCAGAGACAGGGAGGCCAGTGCTGGGAACATGGGGAGGTTGGGGGTCATGAGGTGAGTCTAGGACCTGCTGGGGTTGAATGGAGATGGGGAGTTGGGAGCATGGAGGTGGGGTGAGGGTTACAGGGGCATTCCTGAACCTGTAAGAGGGTAGAGCTGGGACAAAGGAGGCAGTTGCTACCTGGAGAGAGCTTGGACACTGAATAAATAAAGTTGAAATAAGGTGTCAACAAAACAGAGTTATTTTTGTCTTCTATGACCCTGTGTAATTTATTCAGTGGGATAAGACGCCCTTGGCCTTGGATTGAAAACCCTAGCAGGCCCATGACTTCCCTGCTTGCTCTTTGTGTGTTGACCATCCTGTCTTAGGCCATGTACACAAGGTCCCGGTTTAGTGTACTGGTTAACACTTCAGTCTTCATTTCAAGATAAGGGCCTCCCCATGTGCATTCTAGTGGGGGTCTGAGGAGCCCCTCCTCCACCCTCCTCCTCTGTGGCTTCTCCATTTCAGATGCGTTTTGACCTCATGAGAGGCTGAGGACTTTAAAAAGAACAGGGACCTCTCTTAGGGGCCTGCTGGGCACCCCCAGGCACAGAAATAAAGGAAAACCTTGACTCCCTTCAGGGGAAATTCCAGGCACCTGGCTGGTCTTGAAAAGTGAGTGGGTTGTAACTGGGTTATAGCTTTCATGTGAAAGCCCTAAATTAGTTTCATAGTAGGGCTGAATACATTGGGTACTTTTTCTTCCATTCTTGAGATACTTTACTAAGGAGGGGGGAGGTGGGTGGAGGGAGGGGTACTGGTGGAATTACACCTGTGGGGCATCTTACAAGGGTATATGTGAAACTTAGTAAATGTGGAATGTAAATGTCTTGGCACGGTAACTGGAAAAATGCCAGGAAGGCTATTTTAACTATTGTGATGAAAATGTGTCAAATGGTCTGTGGAGCTAGTGTATGATGCCCCATGATCATATCAATGTATGCAGCTATGATTTAATAAAAAAAAATAATAAATTAAAAAAAAAACAAAAAAAATAATAAATTTGAATGAGGCATAAATTGGCCTTCTTCGAATTATTGCAGAGCTCTCTGAGGGAATGATTCAATTTTGCTCTCCATTTCTCTTCCTCTTTGAGAGTTTGAGTGTGTTCAAAAGCTTTGTCTTCAATGTCAGAAATCCTTTCTTCTGCTTGCTCCACTCTGTTACTGAGGAATTCTACTACATTTTTCAGATCTTTGAGGACTGCAAATTCTTGCTTCAATGTGTCAAAGTCTTTGGTGGTTTTGTCTTTCAATTTGTTAAATTCTTGAGACAACTTTTGAATTTCTTCTCTAATTTCTAATTCCAACGTTCGAATTGCTCCTCTGAATTCCAAATTTTCCTCCATTCTATTAATCTTTTTTGCAATGCAAATTGTGACAATTCAATTTCTGTCATCTCTGCTATCTGTTTATCTATGGGAACTTCAGTTACATCTGCTATATTTTTCCTTGGGGGGGGGGCTCCTCTATTCTGGTTATTCATGTTACCATAGCTTTTCCATTGATTCTGCCTCGTGATTATTTTACAGCATTTGACTTTACCCCTGGAGCTTTGCTGAGGACCCATACAGTGCTTCGGCCTGAGAAACTGGGAACTGTTTGATGTGGTGCGGCTAAGTGGCTCTGTCTTGTTTTCAGATGGTCTCTGTCTGACCCTAGTGAAACAGTTACTCTGAGTTGAAGTCTCAGCTGTGCAGTAACACAAGCAATTAAGTCACCCTGCCCCTCACAGGCAACAATTGGAAAAGGAAAATAAAGCCTTCCTAGTACCACACACCCAGGGCACAACTTGGATAGTCCTCATGAGATTGGCTCAGTTTAAAAGGTACAAGTTAATTGTCTCAGTCAGCACCTGTCTCAGGTGGAAGAGTTTAAAAGGTCTCTGGCAACTAGATCGCAGGGGTCTGCTGACAACTCAAATATGACTTGCTCTGGTGCTCCGTGTGGTCAGGAGGACCCACCCAGAAAATACATTAGTCTGGGAAGGTTGATGCCTCCTTCCCCACCTTGCACCTCTGTCACACCCAGTCACTGATAGCCCTGCAAGGCTGTGAGCCAGTTGCCTCCAAGGAGCAGATAATCCAGGGTTTGCACCTGCCTGAATCACAAGGAAATCTATAGCCGCTGCTCTCTGCCTCTATTTGGCAGGGGGAGGTAAGGCCTGACAACCTCAGGAGGCATGATGGAGGCTGAGGGTGTTCACTCAGTTCCAGCACTGCCCTTGTTTAATGTTAGTGACAGAACAGAACAACTTTATAGAATTTGTTTCTGTCCTGGCTAAATTCCTGGAGCCTGCGTTTTTGTCCCCGATCTGTTCCTCAGGTGGTTGCCACCTGAGAAGATGCCTGGCCTTCTCTGGTTTCCCAGAGAGACATGGGGT
>CAUYPK010166968.1:0-14367 GCA_963574355.1 Loris lydekkerianus
GAAAAAACAGAACCAAAAAAAAAAAAAGGCATCAAGTACAAAAATATTATTCTTGTATGTAGAAATATACACATATACATCTATATGTATGATGTAGGGATCAACTTTCATAGGAATATATTCATACTGCAATATACTTTCTGGACACCCGGTGTCGCTGTGAGTGGTTCCCAGGCTCATACCTGATTCACAGTTTATACTGTTACCATGGTAACCAACTTCTAAGGCCGATCACCATTTTGGAGTTTCTGTAAAAGTTTGTCATCTAAGTATTGTGTAGCCTCGGCTGTTCTGCTCCAGACAGCACTCGCGACCGACCTTCCATTCAGTGCAGGAGTCCACGCTTCTTAAATCTTTCCACTCTGCTCCCAGGTTTTCCTGCAAACTGGTGACTAAAATTGGCTGTGGAGGAGGGTGCTGCTGGGTTCCCGCGGTTGCCGGAACGGTTGCTGAAGCAGCTGTAGCCGGTTCCTGCAGCTGAAGCAGCTATAGTCGGTTGCCACAGCTGGAGTGCTCAGGGACCTTTCTGAGTTTTATGATTCAGAGTTTCCCTTTTGGATTGGGACCTGCCAGTTCATCGCACAGCCTGAACCACAAACCCCCTCTAACCTTCTCCTCCAGGAATGCTCCAGCTCCTGGTCTGGGGGAAGGTGCCCACCCTTTGGGGTACTTCAAAATGTCTGTTTCCCGGGCAGGATCCCTTCCCTTCAATTGTCCAACAGGTTGCCCAGCTCCCTGTGGTTTTGAGTGGCTCTCCTTTCAGATACATCCCTCAGTTCAGGAATAAATATTCATCAATTTGGTTTTGTCAGCATTTGCAAGCTGCTGTCCTCCATAAGCACATCATTCCTTTTAATAGCCAGATGGTACTTCATTGAATGGATATACCACATTTTATCTATTTAACAGTTGATGGATATTTGGGTGGAGATGTTTTCACTTTTTGGCTATTATTATGAATAAAATGTGAAATGATAAAACCACTTTGGAAAGTATTTTGATAGTTTCTTACCTTACAAGCCAGCAAATACACTCCTAGGATTTATCTTAAAGAAATGAAAATGTATGTTTACACAATAATATGTATATGAATGGTCATAGCAGCTCTATTTGTAAAAATTTTTTTTTGAGACAGAGTTTCACTATGTCAACCTTGGTAGAGTGCTGTAGTGTCACAGTTCACACCAACTTCAAACTCTTGAGTTTAAGCTGTTCTCTTGCCTCAGCTTCCCAAGTAGCTGAGACTATAGGTGCCTACCACAAAGCCTGGCTATTTTTTTGTTGCAGTTGTTTAGCTGGCCCAGGCCAGGTTCAAACCCGTCACCCTCAGTGTATGTGGCTGGCACTATAACCACTGTGCTATAGGCACTCAGCCTATTTGTAATACTTAAAACCCGTGAACAAACCAAATATCCTTCATGGAGTGAATAGATAACCATTGGTATATCCATACAATGCAATGCTCATGGCAGAGGAATGAATTATTGACACACTTAAACCTTGAATGAATCTCAAGGATATTCTGCTAAATGAAAATAGTCAACTTCAAAGGGTTATATATTCTATAATTCCATTTATGTGACATTCTCAACGGGGGAAAAGTACAGTAATGGAAAATAGATGAGTAGTTGGTAAGGAGTTGAAGAAAGATGTGACTATTAAGGGTAATGTGAGGGATTTTCTTAGTGCAATAGTCCTGTATTTCTAGATGTGTAATAAAATATCACAGACCCTTATGCCAAACAAAGTATTTATAAAACTGATGAAATTCAAATATGGTCTGTACCTGAATTAATGCTATTATACTAACATCAGTTTCTGGTTATGATGATGTGCTATGCATAGGTAAGATATTATCATTGGGGAAGCTGGATAAAGGGTAAATGGGAGCTATCTATTTTTTCAAGTTTTTGCGTGTTTTAAACTACAGTCCTGTGCCACATAACAACATTTTGTCTCAGTCAATGATGGACCATGTATATGATAGTGATTCCATAATACCACATTCTTACTGTACCCTCTCTAGGTTTAGATATGTTTGAATACACAAATTCTTACCACTGTGTTATAATTGCCTATGGTATTCAGTACAGTAACATGTTATACAGGTTTGTACCCTAGGAGCAACCAGTTATACCACAGAGCCTAGGGGTGGTAGGCTGTACCACCTAGGTTATGTAAGTTCATTCTGTGATGTTCACATAGTGATGAAACTGCCTAATGATGCATTCCTCAGAAAACGTCCCTAAGTAACACATGACTGAATTTCAAAATAAGGAGCTATCTTTTCTAAGTGATAGCCTAAGTTCTACAACACTTTGGAGAATTTAGGGGAAGGCCTTACTCACAGAATGAGTGGACAAGAAGTTGAGCATTCAGTACAGTTGTATACCCTAAACACCATTTTAGAAAGGGCATTTAAAATATAAATACATACATTTCTCAGATTCTATGGCAACAAAACGTGGCCATTTGATAGCATTCTGGCCAAAAATAGATAAGTGGAAATCTGATGGTGCCAATATATCTCCTTCTTCCTTCTTTCTTCCTCGACTGTGAACATGATCCAGAGATGCAAGCAGCTGTTTTGCAACCATGAGGATAAAAATCACAGGGTAAGAATAGTGGAACAAAAGGAGTCTGGTCTACAAATATCCCTGAAGTTATTTTGACAGATCCATACCCATTTAAACCACAATGATTTAGTTACAGCCAAATGCCATCTCTATAAAGAGAAATATCTTTTTCTCCTAAGGCAATAGGGCTCACCAGTAGAGTGATAGTGGTGCCTGCAGACCACTAGCCAAGGAGGTGGTACCACAAACGTATGACAGAGATTGGAGGGTAAGAACGTGACCAGGTAGGGCTTACCACAGTGAGGCAGCACTTCAGGACCTCTCCAACGTATCTGAGTACAGTTTGGGAAGGATTAAATAAAGCCAGTGGGGCTTGGACCATTATAATAACTAGATTACATTTGGGTGACATGGTTCCCTCGCTGGCCCTCAACATCACCACTGTGGGAAGAACAGGCTGAGACCAAGTGGAAACCACTCGCTCACTACATACCAAGCTAAGTCCATCTCAGTATCTCTTTCCTCTCCTAGATACCTAGGAAACAAAGCCTTTTTTCCCAGGGGGGGTTTGGCATTAAGACCAAGTTGCAGTCCAAGCAACAGAAAGGTCCCTATCTACACTCTCTGCAGCCTCTGAAACACTTTCCCTCTTACCTTGAGGGATGGAGCCTGCTCTCCACGCAGCCTCTTCCCATCTCCTTCACACCAGCTTATAAAACATTTGTGACTTTATTTCAGACGTCATCTACCTGTGTTTCTTTTCACCCATGTTTATTGTATGGTTTCTTTGTACTCCTCGGAATGTGATTTTATACATGCCCTGTATTTCCTAACAATAAACCTGGACTCACATGACAGTCTGGGGCTCCACTCCCTGTGCCTGTCATGTCTCTCAGACAGGCCAGGGGTCAGCAAACTCCAGCCCTCCTGCCTCAATTCTGGTCAATGTTTTACTGGTTCACAGCCTCATCCCTTTGCTTACCTACTGCTGCTTTTGTACTGGAACAGCAGGATGGAGTGATTGCAATAGAGACCCAAAGAGATCCCACAAAGCCTAAAATCCTTACTATTGGTCTCTTACAGAAAGCTCTACCTCCAATAGAGGCTGTTAAGCATTCTGAGTTCATATAAAACAGCATACTTAAACTCCCCCAATTTGCATTGTTTGCATTGTTTATGCTCTAACCAATTGCAGAAAATTCTTAAGCAGCCCGTTTGGTGACTGGTTTTTGCCATATTTTCTATAAAAGAACATTGTTCTCTTCCTCAGTCCTTTCAATTGCTACATAATATTGCGAATTAAGAACATAATATTAAAATATAGTTAGTTTTTGCAAAATACAGCATGGCTTTTGCACATAAAATGTAAGACAGGTGTGAAAAATCAATTCATTTCACATTTAGAATTTGCTATAATATTTTTCCTGAATCATTACCACTAATATTGGTTTATTTTTAAAGGCACTTTTTATTTTGACAGGAGAAATTCTCCTAAGTTATTTATATAAAATGTATTATCAGTTTTTTGTTGGATCAGTGAACTAGATGACAGCTCAATTTGAAGCGTGGGGGGGAGGGAACCTTTAGGGGAATTATTTGTGGTTTTTGGCAAAAACTTACATTGCCTTTTAGAATAGAGACCATGTGATACTGAATTTAAAAAATTGTCAAAGAACAAATAATTATCCCACAGTAACATGCCTACTCACTGAAATGAGATGTTTTCCAATAAGCAGAACACAGAGGGACAGAAAGGGGAATGAAAATGCATTTTCAACCAATTCAAAATAACATTTTAGAATTTGGTTGGGGCTATTGGGGCCTCATGTAGGAGCTCCATCCAAATCAATGGTCTCCCATAAATCAATTTGTCAGCCTTTGTCATTTATAATTTGTTTTAATACCTTCTCTATTCTAAATAAATGTCCATTGTACCTGATTGTGCATTATTTTCTGAAAGAGTGCCTAAATATTTAAGTCACCTTCAGGTACTGCAAAATCTGGATCCAGCCATGAGAGGCACACTTTGAAAAAAGATGTGTTAGTACTGCTGCATTGGAAGTTTATAGCTGCTACCATGTCCCTCAAGGTGGAAATTCTTGCAGTGAGAAAATCGTAGGTTCCCAGCGGATAGCTGTGGAGAGGATAACCGCATTGTCCTGCAGGCTGCTGTAGTCAGTTCTAGCAACTCAGTGCTCAGAAGCAGAATTGTTAACATTTCAGTTTTAACATCGTTTATACATACCTATTATTCTGTCAACCATATCTTATGGTCAAAGGAGTAGGCAGTAAAGTTCTGACCAGTGCTATTTAACAATTAAATGTGAATGTGCATCCTTGATAAACTTCACTTACGGTTCCCATTTCTTTTGCCTCTTTTCCATTTCTAGCAAATTTGCAGTGTCCAATTCAGGTGCATTAAATAGGATAACAGACAGATGCTGCTAATGTCACTGGGTAAAACATGAAAGAGAAAAGCTTAATGTTCCCCAATGACCATTCGCATGAAAAGACAATAGGTACCATAATTCTTACTGGGAGGGGTCATATGCACCACCTCACACATTTGCATATAAACTGGTTTCTATCAGAATGGTATGGAATGGAATTCAAGAGTGTGAAAGTACATTCCTATTACACAGAACTAAAACAAGATGTTTCTGGTCTCATGAATGAAAACAAAAAACATCTAAGAACAGGAATGTGACAAATATTGATGGGTGTCTGTCAATATTCATTCTCCTGCCTTACCAATGGTATCCTGATTTTGAATGGAGTGGAAGTGGTCAGCTGATAAACCACATTTCCCATCCTTCAGTGAAGCTAACAGTATCTGTGTGATAGAGTTCTAAAGTCACTGGGCCAGGCTCTCAGGAGTTCACTATAAAGGGAGCAGACTCAGCCGGCAACACCTTCATCCCTTTCCCTTTTCTCCACCTGGAATTCAGAGGTGATACTACAGAAGAGGCCACCATCTTATAATTAAAAGATTTCTTACCTACCTCCAGACTTCTTGTCAGGTTTAAAATGTAAATCCTTATTAGTTTAAAACTTAAATCCTTATTTGTTTAAGCCAACAGCAGTCCAATGGTGTCATATACAACTGTATACAAATGCCTACCTAATTTAAGGAATAACTAAGATTTCCATTTATATTTTCCTATATTCATCTATTTATGAATACCTATTATTCCTAGCAAGCTAAGATGTTTAGAGAGAGCTCTCACTCTCTGAAGAGGGGGAGTGGGTAGGAGAAGCAATGAGGGGGAGATGGATATGGAGCTGGTAGTAGAGTGGTGGGTCTGGAGTCAGGCTAGCTGCATTAGAATTCAAGCTCTGTTACCCTGATTCAGTTCACTTATCCATTCAACAAATATGAATTGAGCACATACTATGTGCCAGGCACTGTTCAAAATTCTTAGAAATAAAAATTACTTAACTCTCAGTGCCTTGTTTCCTCATTAGCTGCTATGGCTTGGATGTGGTTTCTTTGACCCCACCAAGTCTCATGTTGAAATGTGATCCCGTGTTGGAGGTGGGACCTGGTGGGAGGTGTCCAGGTGATGGGGGTGGATTCCTCATGAATGGGTTTCTTGCTATTCTCACGGGAGTGAGTGAGTTCTCACTTGTTGTTCCCATGAGACTTAGCTGTTGTCACCTCCCCCCTTTCTCGCTCTCTGTAGCTTTCCTCTTGCCACGTGCTCTGCACACACTGGCTCTACGTCCCCTTTTGCAAGAACAGATGCACCCTGAAGTCCTCCTCAGCCACAGATGGAGGCACCATGCTTCTTGTATAACTCCAAAACCATAGCCAAATAAACCTCTTTTCTTTATAAATTACCCAGCCTCAGGTAGTCTTTTACCACAACACAAAACCACAAATAGTCTAAAATATTAATTAAGTGGAGATACTGATAGGACGTACCTTATGGGGTTATTATAAGGATTAAATGAACTATTATTTGTAAATACTTAATGCAGTACATGGCATCAGCTAAGGTTTCAATAAATAGCAACTATTGTTACTAAAACTAGTTTGTAAAAATATTAACACAGGACTAGGTGCCCGGAGCTCTGTGGTTAGGGTGCCAGTCACATATACCAGGGTTGGCAGGTTCAAACCTGACCCAGGCCTGTTAAACAACAATGAACTTTTATTTCTTTGCATTGTGACAGGCGCCTGTAGTACCAGCTACTCGGGAGGCTGAGACAAGAGAATTGCTTAAGCCGGAGAGTCAGAGGTTACTGTGAGCTGTGATGCCACATCACTCTACCGAGGGCGACATACTGAGACTGTCTCAAAAAAAAAAAAAAAAAAAAAAAAATTAACACAGGAAAAACAAATTTAGTATTAATAATGGAAAATATCAAGCTGTAAAGTGGCACTATCTCATTTTTATCCTGGGAAAGATGCATGTACGTTTAATAAGACTGAAATGATATACAATAGGATGTTAACAGGTTATCTCTGAGAGGCGTAATTATGATGATTTTAATATATTTCTTTTTGCCTCTTCATATTATCTAAATGTTCATAGGAATAGATGCTGTTAGCTGAGTGAACATGTATTCCTCTTGCAACATAACTAATAACTTTTTTTCTAAGTTGCACACACAACCCCCACAAAAGAAATATTGCTAGATAGGGTCATGGAGCCTGACCATGCTCATGTGAGTTGGGCTCCCTCCTGAAGAGACAGGGCAGCCTCATTGTCCATAATACTGTGAAGAAGTCACCCATGTGCTCAAGTTCAGGCTGTCTACTGCTGAGGGGGACAGGGAAATGCACATTGAGGGGCAACATATCCTCTGCTGTAAGTGAGAAATGAGTCAAAAAGAATTCCTTCATATGTTAGTTGGGAGAACTGAAGGCCTAACTAGGACTGCCCCAAACAAATGTGAGTGCACTGAAAGAAAAGGACACGGTAACAGTGAAACAATTAATAAAATAAGTAGGGAAAAAAGAGAAAGGAGGATGGAACTGAAAATAGCATTGAAAAAAGACATAACATACTTGGAAAGAAGATATCCAAGAAACAGAAGTATAGGATGATAAATCTTTCCTGTCCTTAAAAAAATTCTCCACACTTGAGAACATTAAATAAAGCATTAAAGATCACTATCAGGGCCAAGGCAAAGAGGCTCATGCTTATAATCCAGCACTGTGGGGAATCACTTGAGGCCAGGAGTTCAAGATTAGAATTAGCAACATAGCAAGACCCCATCTCTATACAAAAAATATGTTTTAATTAGAGAAGTATGGCTATACATACCTGTAATCATAGCCACTTGGGAGGCTGAGCCAGGAGGATCACTTGAACCCAGGAGTTTGAGGCTGCAGTGAGCTATGATCATGCCACTGCACTCCAGCCTGGGTGACAGAGTGTTTCTTTTCTAAAACAATAGAAAAGAAAAAGAAATAAAAGTTGACTATCCCATGATAGACGGTATAATTTAATTTTTTAAAGTGAGATTGCAGAACGAAGGAAAAAACTTAAAAGTAAAAACAGTACCAAGTAATAAGCTAAATTAAAGACCAAGCAATAGGCCAGGCATGTTGGCTCACACCTGTAATCCTAGCACTCTGGGAGGCCGAGACAGGTGGATTACTTGAGCTCAGGAGTCTGAGCAAGAGCAAGACCCAGTCTCTAAAAATAGCCAAGCATTGTGGCCACGCCTGTAGTCACAGCTACTTGGGAGGTTGAAGCAAGAGAATCACTTGAGCCCAAGAGTTTGAGGTTGCTGTGAACTATGATACTACAGCACTCTACCAAGGGCAACAAAGTAAATATCTCAAAAAAAAAAGTTGGTGGGGTGGGGACCAAGCAATAAGCTAAATGCAGAAAAAAACATAATTGTAATGTCAGAAATCCAAGTCCTCTTGGACACCTTGGGAAAAAATCACACTAGTGAAGAGACAAACAGAACTGGGTCCTTACCCCTCACCTTCCACCCAAACCTGTACATAACAGAAATCACAATGTAATGTAACCACTGTAAATGGCATAAAGAATGGTTTAGGGGTGAATAAAATGTTGTAAAACCAGATGTGGTGATGGCTGTATAACTCTGAATCCATGAGAAGTTATTAAATTGCACATTTACAATGAGTGAACTTGGTGGTATGCAAATTATACCTCCATAATTTATTGTAGGTGTAAATAAAAGGTGAAACTAAAATCATTAGAAGAAAACATAGTTCATAATTTTTATAATTTTAAATTGAAAAAATATTTCTAAGCATGACACAGAACACAGAAGGAACCACAAATTTAAAACATATGTCTGGTTTGGGACATATGGTCTGGGCAAGGATCACATCAAGGTAAAAAGCTTTTTCACAGCAAAGGAAATGATCAATGAAAGGGAGAGATAACCCACAGAATGGGAGAAAATATTTGCAAACTACCTATCTGGCAAAGGATTACCAACTAGAATAAATAAGGAGTTCCAACAATTCAAGAGGAGAAAAGTCAAATAATCCAAATAAAAATTAGTAAAAGATTTGAATAGACATTTCTAAAAGAAGACATACAAAGAAATGGCCAACGGGTATATGGGAAAAATACTCCACATCATTAGTTATCAGAGAAATGCTAACCAAAACTACCATGAGATGATATCTCACTCAAGTTAAAATGGCTTTTTATCAAAAAACAGGTAATGAGGCTCTAGTGAGAGGATTGCTTGAGCTATGGCATTCAAGACCAGCCTTAGCAAGAGTGAGACTTCATAACTACCAAAAATAGAATTAGACAGGTGCAGTGGTATGCACCTGTAATCCCAGCTACTCAGCTACTGGAGAGACTGAGACAAGGCAAACTCCTTGAACCCAGGGTTTGAGTTGCTGTGAGCCATGACAACACTACACTCTAGCCTGGGCAACAGAGTGAAATTTTGTCTCAGAAAAAAAAAAAAAAAAAAAAAAAAAAAAAATATATATATATATATATATATATATATATGTATATAGTAAGATAGATAGAATCCACAATATTTGATAGTGCAACAAAGTGACTATAATCAACATTAGGGTAAACTTTAAATTAACTAAAACAGTGGGATTAGAATATTCCTAATACAAAGAAATGATAAATACTTAAGGTGAAGGATACTCAATTGCCCTGATTTGATTAATACACATTGTATACCTGTATTAAAACATCACATGTGCCCGATAAATACAGTATATGTAACTTTTATGTACTTATAATAAGTAAAAATTAAAAAAAGCTTTAAACATTTGTCTGGATAAAGAATAAAATGTAAAAGAAAAAAAGAATAAATAAAATTTAAAGAAAAGGGCAAACTTTTCATCCCAATAGTCAACATAGCCTTCCTGGCAAAATGTGTCAAATGGTCTATGAAGCTAGTGTATGATGCCCCATGATCATATCAATGTACACAGCTATGATTTAATAATTAAAAAAAAAAAAAAAACTTTTGAGTTGTTTGGGTTTCTTGTATGTTCTGGGTATCAGTCCCTAGTCAGATGATGAGTAGTTTGCAGATATTTTCTCCCATTCAAGAGGTTGTCTCTTCACTCTGTTGATAATTTCTTTTGTTGTGCAGAAGTTTTTTAGTTTAATATAGTTCCATTTCTCATTTTCAGGTTTTATTGCTTGTGTTTTTGAGGTGTTAGTCATAAATTCTTTGCCTAGACCAATGTCCTAAAGAGTTTTCCCTATGTTTTCTTCTAACAGTTTCATAGTTTGGGCTCTAATATTTAAGTCATTAAACCATCCTTCATTTGTATATGGTGAGAGATAGGGTCCAGTTTCATTCTTCTGCATATACATATTCAGCTTTCCAGCATAAAAGGATTTCACATCTCCAATGTATATTCTTGGTGGCTTTGTTAAAGATTAGTTGACTATAAATATATGTATGTATTTCTGGATTCTCTATTTTGTTCCATTGGTTTATGTATCTATTTTTACACTAATACCACACTGTTTTGGTTATGATAGTCTTATAATATGTTTTGAAGTCAGATATTGTGATGCCTCTAGCTTTATTTTTTTTTCTTAGGATTGCATTGGCTGTTTGGGCTCTTTTTTGGTCCTATATGAATTTTAGGATTATTTTCTCTATTTCTATGAAAAATAATGTTAATGTTTTGAATCTACAGACTGCTTTTGGCAATATAGTCATTTTAATAATATTAATCCTTTTGATTCATGAGCACCCGATGTCTTCCCATTTGTTTGTGTCCTCTTTAATTTCATTCATGAGTGTTTTGCAGTTTTCCTTATAGATACATTTTGCTTTCTTCATTAAATTTATTCCTAGAGGGATTTTTTTTTTTTTTGGTTTGCTTTTTTTAGCTAACATAAATGAGATTGCCTTCTTTATTTCCTTTTTGACTATTTTATTATTGATGAAAAAACTACTAATTTAAGAATTTTTAAAAATAAAAAAAAGAATTGGAAAAAAAAACTACTAATTTTTGTATGCTTGTTTTGTACATAAAAAACTTTTCTGACTTTATTTTAAAATCAGTTCTAAGAATTTTCTAGTAGAGTCCTTTGGTTTTTCTAGATATATGATCATATCATCTGCAAAGAGGGACAATTTCACTTCCTTTTTTTCATTTTGGATGCTGTTTATTTTTCTTACCCGATTTCCCTGCTAGGAATTCAAGTACTATGTTCAATATGATTGGTGAAAATTAGCATCATTGTCTTGTTCCAGTTCCTAGAAGAAAAGCTTTCAACTTTTTTTCATTTATGGTAATGTTAGCTGTGGGTTTGTTATACATGACATTTATATTTTGAGAAATACTCTTTCTATGCCTAGTTTGTTGAGAGTTTTTATCAGGAAGGGAGCTAAATTTTGTAAAATGTTTTTTCTGCATCTATTGAGATAATCATATAGTTCTTGTCCTTCATTCTGCTAGTGTGGTATTTCACATTTGTTAATTTGCATAAGTTGAACCATCCTTGCATCTCTGGCATAAATCCCATTTGATCATGGTCTATTGTCTTTTTGATGTGCTGTTGGATTTGGCTTGCTAATATTTTGCTGAGGACTTTAGCATCTATATTTATCAGGAATATTGTCCTGTAGTTTTCTTTATTTGTTGTGTTCTTGTCTTTTGTGTATGGTTTTGGTATCAGGGTAATGTTGGACCTGTAAAATGAGTTAACGAAAATTCTCTTTTCTTATTTATTAAGAAATTTTGTAAAAAATCAAAATTAACTAAACATATTTATGTCATAATACCTTTTAACAAGTGTATGAGAGCGAGAGAGAAAAAGAGAGCGAGAGCACTCATAAATAAGTCTTAAACAACAAATATCTATATATTAAGAGGAGTCATTTATGAATGGTTGTATGGGTAATTTTCAATTTTGCTTTACTTTTTTTGCATTCACTGATTTTTTTACATTGAACATTTTTATCTTTTATAGTAGAATAAAAACCATAAAATATGTTGTAATTGAAATGAAATGTATTTTTTTCACAAATGTGAGATCTTTTAATCAACATAATTGTGCTTAAGTTTACCATTTTAAAATGCAGTAAAAATATTTTTATATTAACTACAATTTTGATTCAATCTTCAATTGGGTAGTTTTGCATGGAAATATGTTCATGACAATTTTGTAAAGTATTGACGAGCCATGCCACTTGCAAATGAGTCTATTTATATTTTCACTTCATTGGTGGACGAAGTCTCACTCTGTTACCCAGGCTACAATGCAGTGGTGTCATCACAGCTCACTGCAACCTGGGCTTGACCAATCCTCCAACATCAGCCCCCTGAGTGGATACAACTACAGAAATCCACCACAACACCCACCTAATTATCTTTTTATTTTTAGTACAAAGAGGATCTCATTCTTGCTCAGGGTGGTCTCAAAATCCCTAGCTAAAAGGATCCTTCTTCGTTGGCCTCCCAGAGTGCTAGAATTATACGAATGAGCCATCACACCCAGCCTTCTCACAATTTAATACATATTTCTTTTATTAAGTGGTTGTAAACCAATTGTATGCAAACATAAATATAGCTATAAAATTAAAATTTGTGAACATTTTCCCAATCATATGATAGGAACATATTCTTAAGAACTTGGTGGCTTAATTTCATATGATAGGAACATATTCTTAAGAACTTGGTGGCTTAATTTCTAACAAAATAGATTATTTATAAAAATTTGATCTACGCATTATGTCTGTAATACATAAAGATTTCTATTCTACAAGTTCACTTAAATATGTATTCCACATTCATTATAATATAACTACATGCTTCACTTATATCAATCTGTGCTAAATCCCATAAGGAGAAAATTTATCTAATGTAATACTTTGAAGAGAGAGGAGAGAGACACAGCAGGGCTTCATATGTACAATGCATTCTTATTCAGTCTTCCTTGAGAATCATAGAGCTTATGGATATAGACTAAATGTGGAGCAAGAATGATCTTGTATGGCATTATCTTATAATTGGCGTTTCTATTTCTGGCACTTTCATTTGCTCACCATAATAGCTTAAACTGTAGCAACTGGCAAAAGCATCATTGTCTGTTTGGACTGTAGACAACAGGACACATGCAAGTGTTTTATTTCCAAAGAGGGTAGGAGAAAAATTTAGGATTTTGCCTAGAGTTTTTATGGGGAACAAATTAGCTCTGAAAATAGCAAGCTGCATTTAAACCATATTCCTGAGAAGTATTTTTTATTTTTATCGTTGGGGATTCATTGAGGGTACGAAGAACCAGATTACATTGATTGCATTTGTTAGGTAAAGTCCCTCTTATAATTGTGTCCCACACCCAAAAGATGTGTCACACACCACGACCCTGATCCCCCCCTCCTTCTTTCTCTCTGCTCTCCCCTTCCTTCAACTCCCACCATGTACTAGGTCATTAATTATCCTCATATCAGAACTGAGTATATAGGATTCTTGCTTCTCCATTCTTGTGATGCTTTACTAAGAATAATGTGTTCCACTTCCATCCAGGTGAATACAAAAGATGTAAAGTCTCTACCTTTTTCATGACTGAATAGTAAGTATTGCATGGTATACACATACCACAGCTTGTTAATTCATTCCTGGTTGTATCCAACCAACACCCAAGGAGTCCTCCAAAACTCCTTTTCCTACTCCTCCCACTTCTAGCTGGAGGTTAATTTCCTACAAATAGCATATGAGGACCCTGGAACCTGGGAGCCCTTGGGCGTGCTGGGACCATTAACCCATTAGTGAATAAAACACGGGCAGGCAGATTTGCTCTTGTGTAATAGATGGTGAAACTTCTGACAGTTCTGCTCTCTGTCTGGAGGAAGTTCACAAATGGAAATGAAAATGTTGAGCCTGGTTAGCCTAGAGGAATATATTTCTATTTTCTAAGTAGACTGTCCCCTTTTTCTCCTAAGACATAAGTCCAGTCCTTATGAAGAGCCTGGAGCCAATTGTGTTTATTCTGAACTTAATTATACCAGTTTCCCAATTTCTGAAATCATATAAGCTTTTTAAACATCATGTGAAGACAATGAAAAATGAGTGTAAAGAGATTTCTCTTTTTTTCTTTCTTTTTTCTTTTTTTATTGTTAAATCATAGCTGTGTACATTAGTGCAATCACCTGTACCCATTCTAAGATGCACCATAGATGTGGCCCCACCCATCACCATCCTCCACCCAAACCTCCCCCCTCCCTTCCCCTTCCTTGGCCCTTTCCCCATAGTCTTGTGCTATAGTTGGGTTATAGCCTTCATGTGAAAGCTATAATTTAGCTTCATAGTAGGGCTGAGTATATTGGATACTTTTTCTTCCATTCCTGG
>CAUYPK010166969.1:0-62988 GCA_963574355.1 Loris lydekkerianus
CTTCATAAACCGTTTGACACATTTTCATCACACTGGTTGACATAGCCTTCCTGGCGTTTTTTTAGTTATTGTGCTAAGACATTTACATTCTACATTTACTAAGTTTCACATATACCCTTGTAAGCCATATTTTTTTAATGCTTCAAAAAACCACAGAAGAGGGAGCTCTTAGCAAATACATCTATCTGTACAAGGTGGTCCAGAGAAGACCCCTTGGCAACTCCCCTTCTTGCCTCCACCTTGAGACCCTACTTCTTACCAGCTTGTCTCTTCTTTCTTCTTCGTCCCCTGAGTCCTTAACCTCCAGTTCCTTCTCAAAGGGCTGCCCACCTGATGGAGTTCTCCAGCAATCACCTGGCCCTGGTCAGCCATCTGCTTTTCCTTTTCTTCTCCCTGCAAGCACCTGGTGGCTGTCCCTGTGCTAACTCCTCTCTGTTCCCACCCTGCCTCCATGGCCACGTTGTCCCTGGATGGGCCCAGGTCTGCTAAAGCTACCTGTGTTCATCTCACACTTAATTCTGATATACATTATTTGTCAATAGAAAAAAAAAAGGTTCTCATCTTGAAATTCAATGAAACAGTCCTGGGTGCTGCTACAAATTCAAGATATATCCTTCAAGTGAACCTACTGTTAGAATGAGAGTGTTCTTACTTGAGAAAAAATAAAGAAAGAAACAAGTTGACAAACTTTGGTAAAGAAAAAGCAAGTAATCACAATGCATAATGTCTTAAGAGAAAAATGAAAAAAGTTTTTGAAATAAAAAGAAGTTTGTCTAGTCTAGCACATAGGTACTTTGGAAGTCATCGCTCTATCCCAACAAGGAGGAAGCTGAACAAACTGAAAATCAACAACTCCTCTTAGATTTGTCAGAAAATTAAAGTCACAGGGCAGACCAGTGGCCCCACAGACAGGGGGATAAGAAGAATCACAACTTAGCGGAGCACTAACTCACCAGCAGAAACCTCTGTGGGAGCAAATACCAGGGTAGGAAAACCTGAACTGTAATTGATGAATTGCTAGAGGCTCAGTGTGCACAAGCCTTAGAGTTCAAACTCCAGGAGAGCCCAGTTGGAGCAGGGATACCCACACTTTTGATTTAATTCTAGGAGTCCTGCAAAGTGCTCATACTGAAGACAAGAGGGCTCTCAGCAGGGATGGGGGTGGGGGAATGTAATGGTAAAGGGAAGAGAAAAAGTAAAGTCATAGAGTAATTTTGATACACTCCAAAACATTCTGTTCTCTTTAATAGGGCCTGCCCTCAAGGGAAACTAGTTTACAGATCCTATCAAAGCTGGGGGAAGGTAAATATCCAGCTTCAGCCCCGTTTAGCTACCCCATCCTACCTAAAGGGGTTTAAAAACACTAGTAAGTACTTGTGAAGCTCACAGTCCAAAGGCGTAAGATTACTGAAGGACTGAGACCTAATCATAGGATGACATGTCACTTTCCCTCCCCCTCGTCTGATCACCACATTACTGAAGGCCTATTTACCACAGCTCCTTTTACCCAGTACATCATGACTGACTTTCAACAAAAAATTACAAGGCAAACTAAGGTTTGAAGAGACAGAGTAAGCACCAGAGGCAAACTCAGGTATGTCAGGGATGTTGGAATTATCAGGTGAATTTCATTATGATTAAAATTATCCTACAAGGCTGTAGTAACCAAAACAGCATTTTAATGGCATAAAAGGAGACACAATGATCAATGGAACGGACAACCCAAAATAAAACCATATATATGACCAACTGTTCTTGGCAAAGCAGACAAAAACATACACCAGGTAAAGAGCACACTGTTCAATAAATGCTGCTAAGAAAATTGAATAGCCTTATGCAGAAGAATAAAAGTAGATCTCTTTCTCTCACCATATACAAAAATTAACTCAAGAAGACAACACAGTGGCACACACCTATAATCCTAGCACTCTGGGAGGTCAAGGTGGGATGATTGTTTGAGAGCAGGAGTTCTAGACCATTGTGAGCAAGAGTGAGACCTATCTTTACAAAAAATAGAAAGTATTAGCCAGGCATAGTGGCATGCACCTATAGTCCCAGCTACTTGGGAGGCTAAGGCAAGAGGATCACTTGAACAGTAGTTTCAGGTTGCTGTCAGCTGTGTGATGTCAGCAAACTCTAGCTGAGGCAACAGAGCAAGACTTTGTCTAAAAAACAAACAAACAGAAACAAAAAAACCTCAAGATGGATTAACATTAAAGACGTAAACATAAGACCTAAAACCATAAAAATCATAGAAGAAAACCTAAGAAAAACTATTCTGGACATTGGCTAGATAAAGAATTTATGACTAGGACCCCAAAAGGGAATGCACACAAACAAAAATAGACAAGCCAGACTTAATTAAAACTCGAAAGCTTCTGCACAATAAAAGAGGTAATCTAAAAAGTAAAGAGATAACCTGCAGAATGGAAGAAAATATTTGGAAACTACGTATCTAACTAAAATCCTAAGTCTACTAGGATAAAATAAACAATGCCATTAGAAAGTAGGCAAATGACATGAACAGACATTTATCAAAAGAAGATACACGGGCTGGGCACAGTGGCCCACACCTATAATCCTAGCACTCTGGGAGGCTGAGGCAGGAGGATCACTTGAGCTCAGGAGTTTGAGAACAACCTGTGCAAGAGCAAGACCCCTGTCCCACTAAAAATAGCCAGGCATTGTGGCAGGCACCTATAGTCCCAGCTACTACTTGAACCCAAGAGTTTGAGGTTGCTGTGAGCTGTGATGCTACGGCACTCTACCAAGGGCAACAAAGTGAGACTCAGTCTCAAAAAAAAAAAAAAAAAAAAAAATATAAATATATATATATATAAATATATATATAAATACAAACAAAAATGGCCAAAAAACATGAAAAAATTTCTCAACATGACTAATCACGAGAGAAAAGCAAATTAAAACTACGATGAGATATCATCTTACATCAATGAGAGTGCACATTATTAAAAAGTCAAAAAACAATAGAGGTTGTCAGGATATGGTAAAAAGGGAACACTTACACACTGTTGGTGGGAATGTAAATTAGTACAACCTCCAACCTCTATGGAGATCAGTGTGGAGATTTCTCAAAAAACTTGGAATCGATCAACCATTTGATCCCACAGTCCCACTACTGTGGGACTTTGATATAATGATTACCAAATGGAACCCATTATATCAAAAAGAGTCCTGTACTTGTATGTTTATTGCAGCATAATTCACAATCACAAAAATATGCAGTCAACCTAAATGCCCATCAACTGATAAGTGGATAAAGAAAATGTGGTATATATACCATGGAGTACTAACAGCCAAAGAAAGAAGGAAACATGTGTTTTTCAGCAACTTGGATGGAACTGGAGGCCACAATCCTAAGTGAAGTAACTTAGGAATAGAAGAAAGCCACATGTTCTCATTTATAAGTGGGAACTAAACTATGGCTGTGCAAGGAGAGACAAAGTAGAACAAGGGACAGTGGGGGGCTCAAAGACAGGAGTGTGGTAGGGGATGAGGGTTGAAAAATTACCTCTGGGGTACAATGTACACTTGGGTGGTGGGCACACTCAAAGCCCCGACTTCACCACTCTACAACATACATGGGCAACAGAATTCAACTTGTACCCCTTAATTCCATTAAAAATTTTTTAAAAGGAAAAAACAAAACAACTATAATGAGTATGTTACAGGAACTAATGGCATAAGTAGCCAACATGCAAAAACTGGTGTGTAATGTAATGGACAGATAGAACTTCCAAGAAATAATCAAAAGGAAATGCTGGAGATCAAAACCAATGTAACTGACCTGAAGAAGGCTTCCAAAGGGCTTTTTAGTACAGTGTGGACCCTGATGGAAAGAATCTCTGAACTTGATGACATGTCATTACAGCTTTCGTCTTTTTTTTTTCTTTTACTACTAACAATCTCCGGTTAATGTCATTAGAACTTTCAAAACTGAAAAGCACAGCAATAAAAGACTTGGGGGAAATGGAACAGAATATGTTAGAACCGTGGGACAATTAAAAAAGGTGCAACATGTGGGACAGGAATACCAGAAGGAGAAGATAACAAAAAAAGAAACAGAAGAAATATTTGAAGCAATAATGACTGAGAATTTCTTTCCATTCATGCCAGATGCCTAATCACAAATCCCTGGATTTGTTCAGAGGACAAATCAAAAATAAAGTTCAAAGAACACCAAGAAGAATAAATGACCCCCAAAACTATACCTAAACATATCATATTCAAACTGTGGAAAGAAGCCAGAGGAAAAAAATACCTTATCTATAAAGGAACAAAGATAAGAATTACATCCAGCTTCTCAAAAACCATGCAAGAAAAAAAGAGAGCAGAGTAAAATATTTAAAGCATTGGGTGGGTAGGGGGTGGAAAGCCCCTACAAGCTAGAACGATGTATCCTGTGAAATTAGTTTCTCAAAGTAAAATTGAGGGAATTTTATCACCAGTAGAACTGTCTTGCAAGAAATGTTACATGTAAGAGAAATTCAAAGATAAGGAAAATGATATAGTTGACTCAGAAGAGTGTTAGAGAACAAGTGAAAGTAAAATAAAAATCTTTTCTTTTTCTTATTCTTAATTTAGCAGATAACAGTTTATTAAGCATAATAATAGCAACAACGTATTTGATGATTATAGCTTATGTATAAGTGAAAGGAATGACAGCAATGACGCAAGAAAAGGAAAAAATAGGAATACTCGGTTATTATTAAAGTACTTGCAGTATCCAAGAAGTAGTATAAAGTTATTTTAAAGTGAACTTGGCTTATTTATAAATGTATACTTCAAACTCTAGGGCAATCACTAATAAAGTTTTAAAAGCAGTGATTGATATATTGAAGAAAAAAGAAAATGGAATCATATAAAATGCTTAGTTAAAACCACAAAAGTGAGGCTTGACACCCGTAGCTCAGTGGTTATGGTGCTGGCCACATACACCAAGGCTGGGAGTTCACACCCAGCCTGGGCCTTCTAAATAACAATGACAACTGCAACAAAAAAAAACAGATGGAAGTTGTGGCTGTGGCAGGTGCTTGTAATCCTAGCTACTGGGAGGCTGAGGCAAGAGAATCACTTAAGCCCAAGAGTTTGAGGTTGCTGTGAGCTGTGACACCACAGCACCCTACCAAGGGCAACACAGTGAGACTCTGTCTCAAAAATAAAAGAAAAAGAATACAAAAGCCAGAAAAAGAGTACAAGACAAAAAATAGAAGCAAAAAAACAAAGGCAAAAAATAGCACACAGTAACAAACATGGTAAATATTAATGCAACTACATTAATAATCAATTAATACTAAAATATTAATAGTCTAAATACACTGGTTAAAAAGAAGAGATTGTCAGAGTGGATCAAAAAATAAGACCCAACTATATGTTGAACAAATGTTAAATATAAAGATGCATATAGATTAAAAGTGAAGGAATGGATGAGTTTAGCATTAATTGCTTGTATGTGACATCAAAAGTACATGCAACAAAGGCAAAAATGGATAAACAGTACTACACAAAGCTTAAAACTTTCCATTGTATCAAAGTACACAACCTACAGAAAGGAAGAAGAATGAAAGAAAATATTTGCCTTTCATATACTAGATAAGGATTTAATACCTACCATATGTAAAGAACTTCTACAACTCAACAACAAAAAGAACTGATCTTAAAATGACCAAATGACTTGAATAGACATTTCTCCAAAGATGAAACACAGATGTCTAAGAAGCAAATGAAAGATGCTCAACATCACTATTAGAGAAATGAAAATCAAAACATAATGAGATGCCACCTCACACCTACTAGGATGGTTATTACTAAAAAAACAATAACAAATTATGATGATGTGGAGAAAGTGGAGCCTTTGTACACTGTTGGTAGAAATTTAAAATGGTACGGCTGCTGTGGAAAACAGTATGATGATTCCTCAAAAAAATGACAAAATGGAATTACCATATGATCCGGCAATGCCACTTTTGGGTTTAGCCCAATCCAAAAGAATTGAAAGCAGGATTTTGAAAAGACATTTGTATGCTCATGTTCATAATGACATTATTCATAACAGCCAAGACGTGGAATCAACTAAAATGTCTATTAATGGGTGATTGAGTAAACAAATGAACTATACGCTTAAAAGTGGTTAAGGGATGGCGCCCTGGCTCAGTGAGTAGGATGCTGGCCCCATATACCGAGGGTGGTGGGTTCAAACCTAGCTCCAGCCAAACCTGGCTATTTTTTGTTGCAGGCGCCTGTAGTCCCAGCTACTCGGGAGGCTGGGGCAAGAGAATTACCTAAGCCCAAGATCTGGAGGTTGCCATGAGCTGTGATGCCATGGCACTCTACCGAGGGCGACAGAGTGAGACTCTGTCTATAAATAAATAAATAAAATAGAATAAAAATGGTTAAGGTGGGCATAGTGGAATCCTAGCAATATGGGAGGTTCATTTGAGATCAAGACCAGCCTGGGCAATAGCAAGAAACCATCTCTAGGCCAGGCACAATGGCTCACACTTAAAATCTTAGCACTCTAGGAGGCTAAGCCAAGTGGATTGCCAGAGCTCAGAAATTCAAGACCAGCCTGAGCAAAAGTGAGACATTGTCTCTAAAAATAAGCAGGCGTTGTGGTGGGTGCCTTTTGTTATACTTATTGCTATCTGTAAGAAAAACTCGTACCCCACTTCAGGTGTAAATCAGATGGTGATTTATTATACCTGTGCAGGGGGGTGCTGCCCTAAAGGGCAGGCAGCCCCGAAGAAAGGAGCAGCCGCCTTTTATATTCTTTTTTTGCTGCGTGGCAAAAGCAAGTGAGTACAGAAGCAGAACATGATGGTTAGCTCCGGGCGGGGTTACAGTCAGAAGGCTATAGCATGGTGTTGGCACAGGGACAGCTTGGGAGACTCAGTAGCTTGGGAAACTCTGCTTGAGTAAGCTTTCACCATTGTTTTACCTGTGGCTAGAAGTCTTTGGGAACTCAGAGAACTTCCTTATTCTATTCTGAAACCTGTTCCTAGATTTTGCCGGGGGGTGGGGGTGGGGGTGGGGATTGAGACGTACAGGGACTCAGTCTGAGACAGTTAGGGGCCTTAGGGGTCTTTTTGTTGGGTCGGTTATTACACTATGATCACACCTATTTGGGAGGCTGAGACAAGAGGATCACTAGAGCCTAAGAGTTTGAGGTTGCTGTGAGCTATGACGCCACAGCACTCTACTGAGGACACAAAGTAAAACTCTCAAAAAAAAAAAAAAAAAACCCAGGCATGGTGGTGCATGCCTATAGTCCCAGCTACTTGGGAGGCTGAGGCAGGAGGATCACTCAAGTCAAGGAGATGGATGATGCAGTAAGCTATGATGATGGCACTCTGCCTTGGGCAATAGAGTGAGACACTGTCTCAAAAAAAAAAAAAAGCAATAACGATTCAGGTAGTAAATTTTATGTTTCATGTTTTTTTCCAAAATTAAAAATAAATGTTTAACAGCATGAGAAAGAGCAAAACCCTCTCTCTAAAAAAAAGAATAAATAGTCAGGGGTTGTGGTGGGCACCTATAGTCCCAGTTACTTGGGAGGCTGAGGCAAGAGGATCATTTGAGGCCAAGAGTTTGAGGTTGCTGTGAGCTATGACATCACGGCACTCTACCCAGGGCAACCAAATGAGACTCTGTCTCAATTAAAAAAAAAAAAAAAAAAAGATTTTAGTTCTTCCCAACTTGATCTATAAAGTCAATACAGCCATTCTACTCACATGAAGTTGGATCCCGGGGGAGGTTTTGGTGGAGGGAGGGTACTGGGTGGGGCCACATCTATGGTGCATCTTAGAATGGGTACAGGCGATTGCACTAATGTACACAGCTGTGATTTAACAATGAAAAAAAAAAAAAAGAAAAAATAAATAAATAAATAAAATAAACAGGCACAGAAAACACACACACACACAAAAAAGAAGTTGGATCTCGTTGTGGTTTTGATCTGCATTTCCCTGCTGGCTAATGATGTTAAGCATCTTTTCCTGTGCCTAATGGTATTTGTATTTCTTTTTTGGAAAAATTTCTACTGAGATCTTCTGCCCGTTTTTTAATTGGTTCACTTACCTTTTAAATTATTGACTTACCAGGGTTCTTCATATATTCTAGATAAAAGTCTCTTTTGGGGGAGTAGAATAGGGAGACAATACACAAAAAACCTATTTTATCTGCTCTCAGTAGTAACACTGTGGCACGAGGGTTACTATGATTACTCTGAGGGCATTACATCTGAATGTAGGAAGAAGTAAATGATTGACTATGGCATATTCTAATTCTATCACGTCCTGTGTCCTTGAGAAACAAGACTCTTGCTGTAGAAGAGAAGAGGTACAGATATAACATGGAAAAGGTTGAATTTTATAATTCTGTGATTATGAATTAGACATATCAATATGAACTCCACATGTGGACTACATATATGACAGTGGTTCCATAAGATTATAACACTGTATTTTGTACCTTTTCTATGATTAGATACATAAATACTTCCCATTGTATTACAAGTGCCTACAGTATTCAGTACAGTAACATGCTGTACAAGTTTGTAGCCTGGGAGCAATAGGCTATTACTATTTAGGTTTATATATGTACACTCCATGATGTTTGCAAACTAAGTCACCTAAAAACTCGTTTCTTAGAAGTATCCCTGTGATGAAGTGATAAAGTACTGTATTTTCTTTTTTTAAAATGTGCACACACACACACACACACACACACATTTTAGCTCTGTTCACTAACGGAGCCTGAGGACAATGACCAACCTAATTGCATTCATCATCCCCAGCACCCAAATTGTTTGAAACTAGGGCTTCTTGGGGAAATTCAATTCCTGGTTTGGGCTGGAAGCTATAGAAGTTAGGCCTAGAACTATCTTTTGAAACCAGATGAGGAGTAGGTAGGTATCAAACTACTAAAGGTGCAAAGAGGACTCAGAGCCAACTTGACATATGAGTTGGGACAGCTAGAGATGGGACAATTTCAAAAAGGATAATAATTGCAACTGATTAAAACCCATCAATCAATGAGTTAATAATGATATTTGAAATGATTTTTTTAAAAAAACTAATGGGTAAACTTGTGAGAATGATATGAAACCAATTCATTATCTTAAATGAAGCATTTATTCTGCCTTCCCACATAAACTGTACCAGGGGTAATCAAATAATAATGAGGATACTTGGCTCTTTATAAAGGTACTCTATCTAATAAATGAAAAAGAAATTAAAGAATTAGAATATCACCCTTTTTCCATCCCCAGTGAATTAATACGTTTAGGCATTTAGAATTAATGGCTACAAATACCACAAAGAGACCAGCAGACATTACGTGGCTCCTGGTAAAAGAGAACAGCAGCACTAAAGCTTTACCAAAGTATTGAACACAAGTGTGATCAAACCTCTGGATGTGCAGGAAATACAACGACTAGAACAGTGTGTTGAACTGCAGCACAAATAAGCAGCAGACAAATCCAGACTGTGGCATAGTACCACTTAAGTAGTTGTTCAATAGATAAAACGGAAGGAAAAAAAAGGATGGAGAAGGAGTCTGCACATTAAAAGAGACTGAAAAGATACATAGTAAATGTTTTAATGGGTAAGACTAAACGGTACTGTCTAGAGATGTACACTTGGGTGATGAAGCTACAGAGCAACATAAGGAAGTGATCACCGTGAAAGTCAAGATAAGGACTTCAGCTTCTGATTAGGATGGAGTAACAGGGATCAGATTTACCCTCCCTTCTGGAATAACTAAAAGACTAGATCAAATATACGGGTGAGAAACACCTCTATTTTCAGACATTGAGTATCTGGTTTCAAATAATATGAAAGAGAGGTAACAAATGAGATGAGCTATAAAACCGTACCAGCTTACTGCCTGGGGAGACTAGCCAGGCCAGAATACAGAAGAGGGGGACCCAACAGTGTCCTTGAGTTGAGGAGCAGGGATTCAAGGAGGCCAGGTGGTTCAAGTCCACAGAGCAAAGCACCCAGGAAGAGAGAGGTGCGCAGAGAGAGCTTCAGAGCTACACGGAGGGCACCCCCTCAGGTACCATCTGCACACACGTGTAAGAAAACTACCCGAAGCTTGGGAAAGAGCCACTCAAAGCAAGCAAGGTACTCGTTTTCTGGAGCTCACATAGAACCAAGAAAAATCCACGGTCTCGTTCACGGAGTGGAAAACCTCAAAATTCATGAAGGTATTGAGTAGTGAGGTAAAATTAACCCTAGAACAAAAAGTTCCCTGATCCCACCTTAACAAAGCTTAAAATCAAACCTCAAAATGATTAAACTGTTTCCAAGTAACTGCATCCCAGAAATTAATTTAGGAATGTTTGTAGGAATGCAAAATATTCAGCAACCTACACAGTAGAGGGGGAGAGAGGGAGGAGGAGAGAGGGAGGGGGGAGGAAAAGGAGTGAAAGGAGAGAGGGGAGGGGGGAGGGAGAGAGAAGGGAAGGAGGGGGAGGGGAGGAGGGGGGAGGGGAAAGAGAAAAGAAAAAGTGAAAACAAACATTTTATTTATTTTTATTTTTTTATTGTTAAATCATAGCTGTGTACATTAGTGCAATCGCCTGTACCCATTCTAAGATGCACCATAGATGTGAACAGAAAAAGAAGTAAAAACAAACACTTTAAACGGAAATATTTTATTCATAAATTACATATATAATTGCCTTGGGAATAGAATTCATACCTTTGGACTCTTTTTATCATCTTTGCTTCTTTGCTTTGATTATATCAGTCCTTCCCATTTCTAGCTTCATTGCTTTGAGGCATGTGCTAACAACCAAAATTTAGGAAATAGTAGGCATTTCAAATATTTTATGTACAGAGCCAAAAAAAGCATTTTAATTCTTCTAATTAATAATAATACTTAGCTGAAAAATGGAAGATGAAGAACAGTTATCCCAAAGCTAGCACTGGCCATCTGCTACTCCAAGGATTTCTTTAGGGGACTAGTGTAGTTCAGAGGATTTTGTGATTGCTTTGTAAGCAAGGAGGTATTGCATTTACAAGTGCTGTACAAGATCCCTGTGTTTTTAATATTCTAAACAGAAAGATAGAGCACCTCTAAATTTCATCTGGATCAACCTAAGAAATTACCATGCATGAAAAGGAACAGTAAAATATGACCCTTAAGCCTGCATTAGCTGTACCCGAAAACAAGAACAAACCTAAATAAAGACTGCCACAAACCTTTAACATCATCAAAAGACTGTGTCCCAAGAGAGGGAAAATCAGTACAAGAAAAATTTGACTAGAAATCTGAGGACATAATAAAGACATAGCCTACTGCTAAATTAATTGCTCAAGAGCAAGCTGAAAGTGAAAAACATGCCTTGAACATCTGTTGTTTGTGAATGGCTAGGGTTGGGTCAGGTAAGATTAGCCACAAGAGAATATCAGCCCTATCGTATTTCCCAAGAAAATGCCTCACGCTTTCTAAGGATTAACCAAGTCCAGGAAGACAGCACACTTAAAAGGATGGAGTGGAGGAATAGCCAGTTTGATTGCCGTATTTTTTCATTTACAAATGTGAAAAAGAGTGTAGGAGGGTGCATGGGATATTATGCGTCCACGGAGGATTTTCAAGATAACAGACTTCTAAAAGTGGGATTTTATCAAACCTTTGAACAATATCAATTCCAAAAGTAGCATGGGAGGGGGAGGGCTATTAATTTAATTAAATCATTAATACACACAACCATTTGAAGGATGTATCAGTGTGAGCTAACGGTTATCTGGACACTCATTCTGCTTTGGAAAATAGAAACATGTACATGTGAGAGTTACAAAGTGTATTCTAAAAAAAATTGAAAGAATCTGATGGATGAACATTCATTTCTTTGGGTTATGTGCTATAATGTCTTCAACATAATTTTCATTACAAATGACTATATGGGTTACCAAAGCAAACAGATATATCACTACAACACCTTGTAGTAACATATGCAATTTTTAAGCCAACTCAAAGATGTATAATGTAGAACTGGAATCATTTTCTACACAGAGGAGCACTGGCAATAACCTTAATAGCTCAGGGTCCCTAGGGCATATTTCAAGCAGGATTCCTAGAGGCTGCATTTCAGCAGCCACAGTGGTATGAAATAAACACTTCGGAGTGGGGCAGGAAGTCCTGACAGTTTGACACTAGCTGGTTTCAAGCCAATTGTTCCTAATCTCAAAGAGCAGAAGCTGTCATAGCCACTCTGCAGGGACATCTTTTTGAAAGTTCTTAAAGATCTTAATTGTGACCTTCTCATTTGCCTCTAAGTAAGGTTCTTCTTGTCCACTTGTTGCTTAATTTGAGAGCATTCACTCAATTTCATGACCATCAGCAGAAAGCCAAGTGGAGAATGCACTCATCTAATAAACTGGAAAAAAGAAACAGCCAGAGAGAGGCAGCATGATGTACTAGAAAGAGAACTGGGCCTTCTGACAAAAACTGATGCAAAGGACTGATGCAGCAACTTTACATGTATGGGGAAGATAACTTCTCAGTAGAATAGCCGAGCAGTCAATCTATGAATATATTGTAAGATTCTAGGTAGCTCTACTTAATGTGCCTCTTCCAGAGTATTTGTCCATTTCAGCTGCTGTAACAAAATATAGTTGTCCCTTGGAATCTTCAAAGCATTGTTCCAGGACTTCCCACAGATGCTGAAATTCAAGGATCCTCAAGTCCCTGATATGAAATGGCATAGCATTTGCACTTAACCTATTCACATCCTATCGTGCACTTTAAATCATCTTTAGATTGCTGATAATACCTAATACGATATAAAATTATGTAAATAGTTATTATACTATGTTGTTTAGGGAATAATGACAAGAAATAAAGTTTGTACCCATTTAGTACAGATGAGATTTTTGCAAATATATTTGATTTGTAGTCAATTGACTTCACAGATATAAGGGGCCATCTGTGTTTTGGACTAGGTAATTTATAAAGAACAGACATTTACTGCTGATAGTTCTAGATACTGTGAAGTCTAAGGTCAAGGTGCCAGCAGATTCAGTGTCTGATGAGAACTGGTTCATCATAGATGATGCCTTCTTGTTGCACACTCACTTGGAGGAAGAGAAAAGAAGTCTTCTTCCAGTTTCTTTTATAAGTGCACTAATCCTATTCATGAAAGCCCCATCCTTATGACCTAATTACCTCCTAAAGACCCCACTTCTTAATATTATTACATTGGAAGTTAGGTTTCAACATACAGATTTTGGGTGACATAAAAACCATATAAGTATCTTTTTATGAAAATAAGCATGTAGAAACAGATTGGTCTATATTAATTTCTCCACATAAAATACAGTTCCAAAAATTCTTATGTTGAGTCATTTTGGAGTAGGGCCCCAACCTGCCATTCTGAAGACAGCATCCTATGAACCCACTCTCTGAGCACCAAATGACTTTGCAAAGTGGGACAGTGGCCACAGCACGCCACACCCTCTTTCAGCCTCTGCCACTAATCCTACCTTCTCCTGTCTCTACTTCCCGACATCCCACACAGCCTTCCATGTCAGCTCAGTTCAAATGCCATCTTCTTCCTGAAATTACCTATCAAAGGTCTGGGAAGGGAAAAGGAGAGGCATGAGAGCCAAAGAGAGATTTGCTGCCACTTCTGACTTCAGTGCAAAGGCAGCAAATTACATAAAGCTTGAGTCCAAAAACCAACACTGTTGGGATTCTCCAACAGTGGCACAAGCACTAATAAAGAAGCAAAAGCTCAGCCACCAAGGTGTCAACACACAGGCTGGCTGACTATCAGGCCATCACAGAAGAATTCCAAGGCTGGGTGGGAGTTAAACTGGATGACCCCACACTGCTTCCATGATTCTAAGTTAATTGTGCCATGGCCATGGGTTCAAAACAGCAAGTTTTGAGACAAAGGTCCAGTTTGTGATTCCTTAATCTTACCTTCATCTCTGGCACCACTACTGGGAGGCACAAAGCAGATGGCACCTGGGCATCTTCAAGGATGTACCAGGAAACAATGGAAGGTCCTCTTATCTTCATAGCTGTAAGCCTGACAGACAAGGCATATTTCAGTGCCAGCTGTGCCCCTGAGTCACCCTTCATGTGAGTGTCAACCTATGTCATGGGGGGTTGGGGTAGGTTTCCTGGACATAGGGACCTTTAGTTTGCAGCCCCAGAGGGAGCTCCCACATCCATACCTTCACCAAAGTCCCACTCCGAACCTCTGCATTGACTCTTCTGCCAGAGACCTCACTGTAAGGAGGTAAATATGCTGTCTTAGAATCTGTCTCCTGAGAGATTTGAATATTAAGACATCCCAGAATTCCCCAGAGAAGAAAATAAGACCTCTGTCTGCTGGGAGAAACATGGAAGAAAATATGTGCTCAGAAAGACACAGAAGGAACTGAACTTTGAACACCTTGAAGAGGGCAACAGGCTGCCTGGGGCACACTGGGAAAGAGCCCCTTGGACTGTCCATCTTTGAACCTTTTGATTTTTGTACCATGTTCAAGTATTACTTATGTTTTCAAATGTTTGAAAAGCAAAAATAAATTAAAAGCAAATAAAATAACACTTAGGAGGAAAAACCTGATGTAGCTGATCTTAAGAATGCTTCAGAAAATGAAAATGTAAAAATAGGTATTAATTTTCAGAGATAAGATAACTACTAACTCTTATTAACCATTTTTCATGGATGATTTCAAGGTGATTTCTACACCAGGCCCTGAGTTCGCAGGTAGATTGCAAGCTTCCAGAGAAAAGACAGGATGTCTTTTTGTACCTCTCCTGTGACCTAGCTCACTCTCCTGAAGAGAATACGTACTTAAGAAATACTAGATTCTGGCCGGGTGTGGTGGCTTACGCCTGTAGTCCCAGTGCTGTGGGAGGCCGAGGCGGGTGGATTGCCTGAGCTCAGAGGTTCGAGACCAATATGAACAGTAGTGAGCCAGAGTAAGACCCCGTCTCTACTAACATCAAAAAAAAAAAAAAACAAAAAACCAGAGGACAGAGCATCACCAGAGGAAGAGGAAAAATGAACAAAAAAGAGTACTTCAAATGAAGAAGAATGTACAAGCAAGCTGAAATTTAAAAAATTTTTAAAAAGAAATATTAGATTCTATTCAAAAACAAACACTCAAAAATAAATAAATATTTAACATGTTAACCTGATCTTTGACAAAGGTAGCAATAATACACAATGGGGAAAAGACAATCTCTTCAATAAATGGTACTGGCAAAAATAGATATTCCCATGCCCCATCCCCATATCCAAAGAATGAAATTGGACTTATATCTAACACTACTCCCCAAAATTAACTTGAAATGGATTAAAGACTTAAACTTAAGCCTTGCAGCCATAACATGCTTAGAAGAAAACATGGCGGAAAGCTCATGTTTGATCTTGGCAATGATTTCTTGGATATAATCCCAAAAGCACAGGCAACAAAAGCAAAAATAAATATTAATAAATAGGGCTACAACAAACTACAAAGCTTCTGTACAGTAAAGGAATAATCAGCAAAATAAAAAGACCACCTACAAAATGGGAGAAAATACTTGCAAACCATGTATCTAATTAAGGGTTACTATCCAAAATATATCATATAAATCAATAGCAAAACAAACAAACAAAAAAATCTGATTTTAAAATGAGCAAATGATCTGAATAGACATTTTTCCTAAGGCATATAATTGGCCAACAGGTACGTGAAAGGTATTCAACATCACTGACCATCAGGGAAATGCAAATTAAGACCACGATGAGATATCACCCCACAACTGTTGGATGGCTGAAGATAAGGGATAAATAGTGTTGGCAGCCATTATGGTGGCTCATGCCTATAATTCTAGCAATCTGAGAGGCCAAAGTGTTAGGATCAAGTGAGGCCAGGAGTTCAAGACCAACCTGCACAAGAGCAAGATTCTGTCTCTACAAAAAATAGAAAAATTGGTCAGTTAGGGTGGCACCGGCCTATAGTCAGAGCTACTCAGGGAGCTGAGACAGGCGGGCTGTATAAGCCCAGAAGTTTAGGTTGCAACGAGCTATGCTGATGCCACTGCACTCTAGCCCAGGCAATAGAGACCTTATCTCAAAACAAAACAAACAGAACAAAAATAAAAAACAAGTGTTGGTTAGGATGTAAAGAAAAAGGACTCTTGTATACTATTGGTGGGAATGTAATTTGGTACAACCATTATGGAAAACAGTATGAAGCTTTCCTCAAAATATTAAAAACAGAACTATCATGTGATCTGGCAATCTTTCTTCTGGGTATACATCCAAATGAAACAAAATCAGTAGCTTGAAGAGATATCTACACTCCATGTTCACTGCAGCATTATTCACAATAGCCAAGACATGGAAACGAGCTAAGTTTCATTATGAATGAATGAAGAAAATGTGAGAGATTATAACTCAATATATACCTCTAACATCTGTTATCTTATATATTGTATCTTGTATCTCTTGTAATTGCAAAAGTCAAACATGCCTTGAGTATTACAGCTTTAATACAGTTTTTTCCTTTCTTAAAACGTGTATATATTTTTGGCACCCTCTGTGTGTGTGTGCGTGCGTGTATGACTATATAATGAAGTATTAGCCATAAAAAGGAAGGAAATCCTCCCATTTGTGGTAACAAGGATGAAGCCTGAGAGCATCATGCTAAGTGAAATAAATCAGTTAGGGAAAAAGAAATGCTGTAGGATGGCAATTATATGTGGAATCTAAAAAGGTCAAACTCATAGAAACAGAATAGAATGGCGGTTCCCAGAAGTCAGGAGGTAGGAGAAATGTTGGTCAAAGAGTATGAACTTTCACTTATAAGATGAACAAGTTCTGAATGTACAGCATAATGACTACAGTTAGTAACGCTGCATGAATAATGCTACTTGAATTTTTTTCT
Source organism: Loris lydekkerianus (assembly GCA_963574355.1). NCBI lineage: Eukaryota > Metazoa > Chordata > Mammalia > Primates > Lorisidae > Loris > Loris lydekkerianus. The sequence continues at coordinate 16,920 of CAUYPK010166969.1, forward strand.
TTTTTTCTGAGATAGCGTTTTTCTTTGTCTCCCAAACTAGAGTGCACTGGCATGATCCTCCCACCCTGGCCTCCCAAAGTGCTAGGATTATAGGTATAAGCAACTGTACCCAGCTGTTTACTTGAAATTTGCTAAGAGAGTAGGTCTTAAATGTCCTCAACACACACACACAAAAGTAAGTATATGAGACAATGGATTGAACTTGACTGTGGTAAACATTTTACAATATACACATATATGAAAGCATATATATTGGACACCTTAAATATATACAGCCATTCCTCAGGATCCCCCGAGGACCGGGTTCAGGAACCCAGCAGAAGTTCAAGTCTGTCATATAAAATAGCATAGTGGCTTAGTGCCCATGGCTCATTGGTAAGGGCGCTGGCCATATACAACAGGGCTGGAGGGTTCGAACCCAGCCCGGGCCTGCTAAACAACGACAACTACAACAATAACAACAAAAATAGCCAGACGTTGTGGTGGGCGCCTGTAGTCCCAGCTAGTTGGGAGGCTAAGGCAAGAAAATCACTTAAGCCCAAGAGTTTAAGGTTGCTGTGAACTATGACGCCATGGCACTGTACCCAGGGCAACATAGTGAGACTCTGTCTCAAAATAAATAAATAAATAAAATGGCATATGTGTATCCTCCCATATAACTTTAAATTATCTCTAAATTACCTATAATACCTAATACAGCAGTATGCAAATGCTATAGCTGTTATTTACTGTTTTGTTTCCTAAACTGTATTGTTTAGAAAATAATGATATGGAAAAAAGTCTGCAAACAACCATCATAAGCCTAACTACATTGTGGTTGGTTGAATCTGTGGATGTGGAACCCACAGATAGACAAAAAGGGCTGATGGTACAATTGTATATGTCAGAGGAATCCAAGAATGAAAGAGTACATATAAGTAAACGGAATATCCATTCAAGTGTCTCCTTTTGTTACCAGACAAAGAGGGTCCGTCTCCTCTCACAATCAACCAATATACAGAGACCGGGATAGGTCCACCAAACTTTGTCAGAAGGCTGGCGATTCTGGAGAACTGTGAGAGTAGCCTCTCCAAGACTGCTCTGTTCTTCCATTTCCAAAAATCACAGTTTTATAAATAAAGGTTCAAAGCAAAGATCCCATTAACTCTTATTTTAAATAATAATCAGCATAAATCAGTGACCTATTATTATAACACTCCAATTCAAAAGTTAATCTCCTAAATCAATCCACCTAAACTATTCAAGATAAGCATCTTTAGGGTGGGAGCTAAATTCACCAAACAGTAAGAATGGGAGACCGGAGGTAAAGGCCACTTAGGACCTAAACCAACCTGTGTCACGTGGGCCCTACCCTGATTACTCCAACTTATTTTCACCACATGTGCTCTCACTGTGAGGGGCATGGAGAGAGGTGGAGACAGGGCAGGGAGCTGTTCCTTCTTTTCCATTTCTATTTCTCCCAGCCTAGAATTTTCTTTTCTTTTAGTATTAATAGTAAGACTTAATTTTCTATCAGGGCCATCGATTATCCCTAGAGATAAAATAACCAGGATCCTTCAAGACCTTTAGCCCTCCAGAAAATAATCAAAGATCTGAGATCAACCCCAAGATTCTATATCCACCCTACCAGAGCAGTGAGTTATCACATGGCTGTAGTTCTCTGAAATGCTTTTATTCAGGTATTTTTTTTCCAGAAGGAACACATTTCTCATGCAGCAATCTTAATAAATATAAGTGGGCTCCATTTCTTGGCTTTGAGGTAATGAAAAATTAATTACCATACTTTACAAGTAATAGTTTCCACTCACAGCACTCCCTTGGAAGTAAATATATCGTAAGTGTTACTATTATACCAATGGCTGGTAGATTGGGCAGCCTGTCGTCCATAAATCTTTTTTCAACAGACATGTTATTTCTTCTGGGGAACAAACAGATTTGTTTTAGATCAGAGAGTCAACTGACAGATGGCCTTTGTGAAAACACACCATTTGTATAAATAAATTATAGTTTCACTATGGTATTCTGCATTTGTGGATTTGGAAAATCAATGCCCCCATTCTCTAGAATGGGCCCAAACTGTAAACAGCAATTTTGTTTAGGTGTGAGGTCACATTGCACAGATCTGCCAACACAGATGCTAAAGTCCAAATTCTCTAGATGCTTGCTGCCACTTCCTATCACAATTGTCACAAAGAACTCTGCCTGGAGGTAACAGGATGATCTCCCAGAGAGCTCAGTTACTGATGAGAGCAAGTTACCAACTGGCACACTCCCCTTAGCTCTGGGGTCTGTTTTCATTAAACTTAATAACACCATGAACCTTATTTTCCTAAGCACAACTTTGCATAACTGGTGCTGATGATGTCTTTGTCTTACAAACTGGAAACATTTCATTTTCATTTACAATATAGTTCATCAGTTAAATGCTAAACATTTGGTAGATTTATTTAAAACCCAAACCAACCTTAATTCAGAGCCACCTGATTCTCAGTCACTACTCATCTTTACAGGTATGCACACGTGTATAACTGCTGACAGTGTCAGCCTTCTGACAATGTATATAAACCTCGTAAGATTCATACACAGGGGTATAGACACAAGTATCCATTACAGATACCCACTCAGGCAAATCCCCTCTACCACAGCCAAAGGGTCAGGACTTCATATCAAAAGGCCATATTTTGTTATTGTTTTTAAAATGTATTTTTATTAGAAAACTAAGATATTCATTTTAACCAGATATACTAAGTATGGGCTTTGCTGACATAGTTTGCTTTGCCTGTGTGTCCATTCTTTAAAGACATTATTCCCTTTCCATAAATGATTTAAGAGTTAAAATCATAAGTTTTGGTCAAGGAAGTAAAAGTTTAACATTAATTATGTTCTTTATTCAAAATATATAACAAGAAAGACTTTGCATGTTTCTAGCTAAAAAAAAAAGAAAAGTCAGATTGCCTAGTATTTTCCTAGCAATAAGGTACTTTGGGAAGCTATATTTATTCTTTAGAATGATGGGATACTGTTTAAGTTGGTGCGTTGTCTGCATTCATAACCTCTGGCTCTTAAGTTGTTATTCAGAGTTACAGCAGTTGGCGGCTTGATGGAATTAATACAGTGTCTAACATTGCTTAATTTATATCCAAGGAAGCTCAAACCAGTGATTTCCATCTGATTCCATGGCACTCTCCGACTACCAGGTTACTGCAAAGGAGATCTCAAATGCATAAACACAATTAATCTGGTTAATATATTGTTTAGGATATTGCATCCTCATTTATAAGTGAAATATGTTTGTAATACTAACATATACATTATATATGTTATAATATATATTATAATAATATATTGTTATAATATAATAATAATTTTTTTCCAGTTTTAATGTCAGGCATATCCAGATGAAGTAGAATGATTTTGAAGTATTTCTTCTTTTTCTATTGTCTATATTTGGCATGATTTGTTTTTTCGAAATTATCTTCTATTTTTGCTTATAAAATAATTATTCTCTATTTTTTGAGACTTTGGGAAAAAAAAAGAAGTTAACTGATGACTCCATACTGAATCTCAGAGTCAAAGCATTCTATGATAGACATACTTTTATCTGACAATGTGAATGTTACCTTTTTTGCATTATTATTATTATTATTATTGCTCAATATTTCATTGCAGCAATCATCTGATTTCTTTTCCGATTGTATTATTTATCTTCGTTTGTTCTTTATGAGGTTTTTATTTCTAGTCTTTATCTTAAACATTGTTATTAAATTTTAAGCCTCTTTAATTTTGTGAAGGCAAAAAGTAGAAACCAAATAAACACATGTACATGTATAGAGAAAATTAAAAAACATACACAATTAATCTGGATATACAAATCCTACACACCTATACTCACTTATGCCAGATATAAATACATACCTACATACACATAGTCCTTCTGGAAAAGACAAAGTCTAGAAATTAATAAGCAATTGCATAGCAAGATCCTAGAAGGATAAAATGATCACAAATTACAATATGTATCATAAACTGGATTAGAACTAATAGTGGAAAATGGAAGTCCATTCAATTCATACAGCATCATAAATTTGGATCATAAAAAAGAAAAACGTTTTGGGGAATAAAAGCAATGAAACTATTTTGGGGATGGATGAATTACTAGCAGACCCAATAGAATATGAATCTGGTTGCATGGCCAATTCATTTGAGTCATTTTTTTTAAACTTCAAAATCACACTACATGCCTGTCTCTAAATGGAGAAGCAGTTCATCCCACATCTCAGTAAAATTTTTACTAGACATCCTTGTTGCTAATGGAGTCAACAACTCGCAATCAATACATATATTCATATATATTATGCACACACACAGGTCAAAGATTAAGAAAATGTTTTCAGGGCACTTGTAATCAACCAAACCTCCTGTAATTAGACTGTTTGCTTACTCCTTGAGGATATGCATTGAGAGAGGTCCAAGGGCCCCACTGGACTCACACCATGTGACTGAGTGCAAAATCACTTTGCTTAAAGCAAACGCCCCTCCCTGTGCACTTCCCTACTATCAGGTGAAGACAGTGACCATATGTATGGACCTGCCACTTCCTAACTCCCTGAGGGCAAGTTTCTCTCCACTCCCTCAGTTGTTCCATCTGTAAAAAGAAGTTTTGCTCACCCAATAGAATTGTCATGAGGATTCAATAAGTTAGTAAGGATAAAATACTTAGCACAGCGTACATAGTAAGCGTTCTGTAGGTGTAAGCTCTGTTTATCAACTTGTTCTTGAGTTAGAGGCCACTGCTGAACTCAAGATGACCAATAAACTTATAATCACTTTGACTATTTTAAGTGTATTTTAAATTTACACAATGCCTTATCATATTATCTTAGTATTAAATCTGTGTTAAATGTTCAGTACTAAACATGCATAATTTAATCAGATCTGCATATTAAATGGCATATTTGTCCCCTATTGATCCTGAAAAATTCAGAGTTGATGGAAACTGCATTGGCTAGCCGAAAATGTCCTGGAGGTTCTACCACTACCTACCTATGTGGCTTTAGCTAAATCACTTACCCATCCCAATACCAGACTTTTCCCTATAACATAAAGGGTTTGAACTGGGTGAACATTATGATCCCTTCTATTCTAAAAATCAGAGTATTACAAAGCTGACCTCCTTGATTTTCTGAGTTGTGACAGCATCACGTGTTTGAAGAAAACCAACCAGCATGAAGTGAGAGAGTACTGACTAGTATATTTCCAGACCCGGCTTTTCTCAGGATAGCACATAACGAAATGCTAGGATAAAACAAGTTACATAAAACACACAAAAATGACCATGTACACCACTTTTATTGGGAAATTACAGGGAGAATGTGAACCTAGTATCCACTGATGAATTATTCAACTCTATTTGAATAATAGAGGCAGCCACATACACCAGAGCTGGTGGGTTCAAATCTGGCCCAGGCCTGCCAAACAATGACAACTACAACCAAAAAATGGCTGGGCATTGTAGCGGGCGCCTGTAGTCCCAGCTACTTGGGATGACAGAGTAGGGGTATTTTTCAAGTATTCCTAGAAGGCTCCTGAACTCTCTTGAAGGTTATTTCTGGTGAAGAATGGGCACCAGAATGTATAAGAAGGAAGCTCAGCACTTCATCCAGACATGGGAAAAGAAACCATTATGGGACACCCCAGGGGATCATTTGAAACCCTTTAGATATATGGGAAATGAGGAATTCATCCTGATTCATTTCTTCTTTTTTCCTGAGACAGAGTCTTTCTTTGTCACCCTGGGTAAAGTGCTGTGGCATCATAGCTCACAGCAACCTCAAATTCTTGGGCTCCAGCAATCCTCTGCCTCAGTTTTTCAATTTTAGTAGAGACAGGGTCACATCCTTGCTTGGGCTGGTCTCGAGCTCCTGAACTCAAGCAATTCACTCGCCTCAGCCTCCCAGAGTGCTAGGGTTACAGGCATGAGCCACAGCACCCCAGGCATCCTGATTTGATTTCAGACCTGGAAAGTCCTTTCCAAGACAAAGAAGAGTGAGGTCATACCAGAGGGCATAAAAGGCTAGGAAGAGTGAAGAACATCCCAGCAAACCAAAACTATTGTGTCCAGACAAATTTGAAAAGCCATATGATATTTATTTATTTATTTTTATTTTTTTGAGACAGAGCCTCAAGCTATCGCCCTGGGTAGAGTGCCATGGTGTCACAGTTCACAGCAACTTCAACTCCCGGGCTTAAGCGATTCTCTTGCCTCAGCCTCCCAAGTAGCTGGGACTACAGGTGCCCGCCACAACGCCCAGCCATTTTTTGGTTGTAGTTGTCATTGTTGTTTTGGCAGGCGCAGGCCACATTTGAACCCACCAGCTCTGGTGTATGTGGCTGGTGCCTTAGCCACTTGAGCTACAGGTGACACCCTATTTATTTATTTTTGAGACAGAGTCTCACTCTTGTTGCCCAGGCTAAGTACCCTGGTGTCAGGCTGGAGCGCCCTGTCATCAGCTTAGCTCACAGAAACTTCAAACTCCTCGGTTCAAGCAAGCCTCCCCTCGCCAGTAGCTGGTACTACAGGCGCCCACCACAAAGCCCAGCTAATTTTTCTACTTTTTAGTAGACAGATGGGGTCTGGCTCTTGCTCAGACTGGTCTTGAACTCCTGAGCTCAAGGGATCCTCCTGCCTCCGCCTCCTAGAGTGCTAGGATTACAGGCATGTGCCACCACCCTCAGCCACCACATGTTATTTAGCCAGAGAGAAGTTTATTTACACCTTATGATACACACATTATTTGGGCGAAGTCAGAATGAGGGCTAATTTCTCAGCAAACGCATTGTTTTAAATGCACTTCATGTTCTAAACCTAAAGCACTATCCACAAATGCGGGCAACAGCCATGATTAATGGGTATAGATCTAGAGGGAACTGGGCATTTGGGTTCTTCCCACTCAGGCAATTGGAGGTCTTGAGTCACTCAAAGTCCCCGTTGTCTGAACAGCTACAAGTGTATAGCAGCAAATACACACACCATTACCAAACATAACAGCTTTGAAAAACGTTCATTTGGTCCATCTTGGAGAATTCTGTTTTTGTGCATTTCTCTTTTCTGAAGAGAGCAAAATGTTGCCTTCATAATCTTTTGACTCATAGAGGAGAAATTAGAGGAAACAGGGATAGTCCATAGCAAGTTGGCATTTCCCACTGAAATAAATTCTCTTGACTCCCCTCCAGCCATGGAGCCCTTGCCAACGTCTCAACAGTACAAAAGAGAGGCTAGCTTCCAACGGGAACCCCAAAACTGCTAACCCTCATGATCAAACTTGATATTGTCCACCACACCCCCCAAAATTTATTTTCTAGAAACTAATAAAAATCGGTCCTTAAACAATACCCTCGTGCTAATGTAAATATCCATTGGGGTATTACAAATTAACACACTCCAAAGCAAACCAATTAAAAATTATGCTCATGCACAGTCTTACCCACCAAACATACATCTGCTACTCCAAATTCAGGCAACACTGGATTCTAAATTGGTCTTAATTTATAAAAAGCCGACAGACATGGATACAAATTCTCAGTTCTTGCGGCCGTGTCCACCCTATGCGATCTTCCCAGTGGTGGACACAAACGTTAATGTATTTGCTATCACTTAAGGAAACAAGAACATTGAAAGTGGCATTTTTCCGCCTTCACCATCTAAGGCTCTGCCCAGAACTGCCAAAGGAAAGCCCACACCACCTCTCCCACCAAAGGTGGATCCCGCTAACAGGAAACTCTAGATCGTGACCATTGCATTTCTGCGCCCAGTTCTGAGGAAAGCCTCTTCTTGGCTCTTGGCGCATCCCACGGATCCGCCAGCGACGCGGAGGCCGCGCAGTTTCATCATTAATGCTCCTGAAGGACAATAGCTCATCAAGCCCCACCGAAAGCTCCGGACCCGTCGCGGAGCCTGGGCTGGCGGGGGATGAGGCTGAGCGACTCCTCCTAGAGGTGGTTATGTGGAGAAGGAGCAATCCCTTCTCCCTCCTCCTCCTCCCCCCGCTACTATCCGCGGCCCAGGGAACTGCCGCTTGCCGCCATTGACACGCACAGATAGAACCCAAAGAAAGGCAAAGAGTCCTGCCCGGCACCGGCGCCGCGCGGGCCGAACCTGCGCCGGGGAGGGGCGCGCAGAGGGCACCGGGCGCCGGGAGCAGGCGGCGCAGCACCAGGTGAGCCCGCCATGGCGATGGCATTATTGTTTAGGGGGCTCTGGGTTCTGGAAACAAAACGCACCGCCGGGGCAGTGCAGGGGCCGGAGAGAAGGCATCCCTGCCTCTCCCTGGAACCCCTGCGGGCGCACCCCCGATAGCCAACCCACCCCCTACGAGAAAAAAAATTAATAAATCAAGCCTCCCAACTTGCTTCCTCGAGAAATAAAGGGGGGCTTGCTAAAGAAGCGGTAAAATTCCTGCAGCCGGCTAGGCATTTAGGGCAAGGAGGGAGGAGGGATGTGGGGTCCAGCAGCTGGCCCGGGAGAGGCTACACCTGAAGGAAGCGGAGGGCTCCTGGGGATACAGACTTTGGGGCGCAGAAGAGGGAGGGGGAGGCGCCCGGCCGCCGAGAGGGACTAAGAGGAGGCGGGGAACCGGGCAGGGCCGCTCGGGGGCCTCCGAGGGCGCCCGGGTGGGCGCCGGCTGCTCTGGGCTGACAATGGAGGGGTCGCGGAGGAGCGGGCGGAGGGAAGGGACCGGAGTCCGGGGGCGGGACGCGCCGGGGAAGGTCAGGCCGGGGACGCCGGGTGGCAGAGGGAGGGCCTGGAGCTGCCGCGCGGCCACCTGAGTGTCGCGGGCAGGCGTGCGCCCCAAGCCGGCGCGGAGGAGGGCGCGGGGCCGGGCACTCCCCTCCGGTTCCCTTTCCGGGGCGCCCGGTGCCGACGCGCGCTGCGCTTTCACCGGCAAATGGCGGATCCTCCGCGGCACGATCCGCCATTTGCAGCCCAGCTTCCTGCTTTGCGCGGGAAAAATGATAATAATAAAAATAGTGATGAAAAGGGAAATAAAAGTAAAGTGGCTGCAGCGCAGAAAAGGGCTGTGCTGGGCGCCGGGTGAGATGCGCATCGCGCGCGGGGCGCGGCGAGCGGAACCAGCCCAGCCTCCCCCGGCTCCTACCCGGGAATCCACCCACCCTAGCCCCGGCCTCGCCAGCCTCCCAAATCGCCCCCGTGGGTGTCTTCCCTTGCCTTTCCTCGTGGGGGCGCCCTCACTTCCTGCCCTCTTTGTTCCTCACAACAATGGCCAAAGGGGCATTGATCCCCGAGGGCCAAACTAACATCCTCCGTGACTTCCCGTCGCGTGAAGTGAACCACCGTGGCCCTGATTTAGGCCTGGTGATTGCCGGGGTCTTTTGGTAACAGCCCTGGGACGGGTGAAGAGAAGAAGAAATGGGCTGACAAACCAAATCGCGGGTCCCTGAGTGTTTAAGGGGGTGCAACGGGAACCCCAGAGCCACAGCCCTGTTTGTAAGGGCAGTTCCAGCGCTAGGGAACAGAGGTGGCCGTCCAACCTCTGTCGGCTCAGGGGAATTCAAAGCAAGGACCTAGTTCTAAGTGCCACAGACCCCAAGATCCCCAAGGGGTAATCAAACCGTGATGAATGGTTTTCTCACTTTTCTAATTTGTGTTTGTTTTGAGATAGAATTGTACCCTCACTGGGCTGCACAGTTGCTACAGAAACGGTTCAATAGGTGAGGGAAACAAACTATTAAGAGCGAAAATGTGTCTTCGTTTATGTTATTTTGAAATTCAGATGAAGCTACACATAATTCTCAGTTCGTTTAAAAATTCTTCTTACTTTCAAACTAAAAGTTCAAAGCTCCAAGATTTGGAACAGTGCTTGTGATTTTTAGAATTGCTTTAGCCCAAGATTATCATATAAATAAATATAGGAACTGCCCTGTGGAACAGTTTATCTTGAATAGCATAATTCACATCTTTAAAACCCCTCTTTCCTGCATCCTGATTTCCTCTTAAATATGCCCAGTTTTTCTCTCTTTGGGTTTTTCCTACCCTGTCAGAATTGTACTTCACCTGGACTTTATACATTATTAATGATTTCCTCTATTTCAGAACTCTGTAAGAGAATTTACTTCCTTGGATCCAGAACGACCCAGAGATTCTGGCCCTACTTCCTCTCCATTCCATCCTCAGTGTAGTTCCCAGGGTTTTCGAAGCGCCTTGGGTCTGCTGTTTCCCAGTGGGTGGGACACCCCGCTAGCTATTGTCTGAGACAACCACATCTGTTTTCACTGCCTCCTGCCAGCAAAGCAGGAGGTGAATGTGTTTTAGGCAACTTTAAAAGAAAGATATCCATAAATTGTTCACGGGGACAGATGTGCAAAAAGTTGACCAACTTTCTTAAGAATGTTTTTTATTCTTAAGCAATAACCTCAAAGTTAGATACAATCTTGGTAGATGTTTTTCAAAAGTGTATATTATGCAGAGTTGAGCATAGAACTTGTGCTTAGAGATCATTCAGTGAACATGCTGAGCACCAATTCTTAAACATTTCTAGATGGAGAAAAAAAGGAAAGAAAATATGAAGACGTCATGGGCCCTGCTCATAGAGCTTACAACCCCAAGCCTAGGAAATAAAATATAAACGCAGGCAAACGAAAGTAAAAAGTGATTTTGGCAAGCTAGTGGGCAAACAAGTATTTTAATGTACTGCTGACAGTTATAAATTGATAAAACCAGTTTGGAGTTTGGCATTATTGAATTAATAATGTGCACATTCTGTGACCCGGCATTCCATTTCTTTCTTTCTTTCCTTTTTTTTAGACAGAGTCTCACTGTCTCCCTGGGTAGAGTGCTGTGGCATCACAGCTCACAGCAACCTTAAACTCTTGGGCTTAAGTGATTCTCTTGCCTCAGCCTCCCAAGTAGCTGGGACTACAGGAGCCTGTCACAATGCCGGGCTATTTTCTTGTTGCAGTTGTAGTTGTTTAGCAGGCCCCTGGCCAGGCTCGAACCCACCAACCTTGGTGCATGTGGCCGGCGCTGTAACCCACGCGGTGACCACTATGCCATGGGTGCCAAGCCCTGGCATTCCATTTCTTAGTATGTAACCTAAAAAAGTAGGCATACATAAGCTCAGCATGTATTAGGACATTCATTACAGAGTGTTAGGAGTTCTGAAATCGAAAACAACCTAACAACCATCAATAGGGAGTTGCTAAATAAATTCTGATAAATTTATCTTCTGGAGTATTAGGCAGCAGTTAAGAAGAATGAAGCAAATCTATATATACTGAGACAGAATAAGATCACTAGGTGTAATATTGATGAAAAAAGCAAGTTGCAGAAGAGTACATACTACACAGTACTATTGATGTAAGAACACAATAAAACTATACATTTCTATAAGAAAAATGCATACATAAATGAATAGAAAAGGTCTAGAAATCACCCACTAAACGAGACAAGAACTGGGGAAAGGGGCGGAGCCCATAGCTCAGTGGGTAGCCGAGCTCATACCCATAGTTCAACCCATAGCTCAGCCGGCGGCCACATACACCAAGTCAGGCAGGTTTGAACATGGCCTGGGCCTGTTACACAACAATGAGCTGCAACCAAAAAATAGCCCGGTGTTGTGGCCAGCACCTGTAGTCCCAGCTACTTGGGAGGCTGAGGCAAGAGAATCGCTTAGCCCAAGTGTTCGAGATTACTGTGAGCTGTGACGCAACGGCACTCCACTGAGGGCGACATAGTGAGACTCCATCTCACACACACACACAAAAAAGAACTGGAGCTAGGTCAAGAGGGCTTTCATCATAACATTATTCATACCCATCTGTAGCCATCGTTATAATTTTTGATATTTTACAATTTGAATTATATGTTGACTGGATAACTAAATACAACTAGTCATCTAAAGGCGATTGATAATGTGTAATGGAAATTGCAAATAACAGTTTTTAAAGGGAGAAGAGAATTTTAGACTGAAAGGGAATTGGGCTAGGCTTCCTAGAGAACACAGGTGGATTTGGATAGGGAAGGACAAAGGAACAAGGCGGCAGGGAGGAAGCCTGATACAGACACACTTTAGCTGGCTCCCCTTTCTTCAACATGATTATTTGAAGTGCCTTATAAGGCTGAGAGTCCTAGCCTGCCTTGCAGGGGTTCAGGTTGAAGAGCAAACTAAAAGAATGCTCACAGATTTCTTTCATTGCTATGATTATGTGAATATCTTAAACTAGATATATAAGAGACAGAAAGAAATGAGCCAGCAGAGAAGTGTATGAGTTGTAATATGCTATTGGAAGGTGGCATTTTGTTGTTTTTTACTTTATTTATTTATTTTGAAACAGAGTCTCACTTTGTCACCCTCAGTGGAGTGCTGTAGCATCACAGCTCACAGCAACCTCAAACCCTTGGGCTCAAGCGATACTCTCGCCTCACCCTCCCAAGTAGCTGGGACTACAGGCATCCTCCACATCCTCCCATTTTTAGAGATGGGGTCTCACTATTGCACAGGCTGGTCTCAAACTCCTGAGCTCAAGTAGTCTGCTCACTTTGGCCTCCCAGAGTGTTAGTATTATGGGTGGCTCAGGTGCGCACCCACCCAGTGGGAAGGTGATATTTTAAAAAAGAAACAGAGAAAGCTTGAAGGTGGGGATTTTTCCCCCTGGGTACACACTGTGATGTATAATGGGAATTAGGTTGGAAAGAAAGAGAAATGTTTGAGATGATAGTTCATTTTCCCCCAAAACTACAAAAGGATCCTAAAAATGCTTGAAACAAAATATTTAAGACTGCTTTCATGTATTCATTTACTCATTCAAGGAATATTTATTGAATGTCAGCTGTGTACCTAACGCTATGCTAGGTGCCTTGGGGGCTAAAACATGCAGAAGAGTGTAGGAAAAATAGCCCAGACCAGGGTTCCAGACATTGAGTTTGTAAAGGGGCTGGTTCTAGGTAGGTCTGGTCTTACACAGGCTGTGTGGCTATGGACAAGTCATTCGATGACCACTGCCCCTTCCAAGCCACACCTTTCATTGTGGCTAAAATTAGGAAAAGGGGGTACAAAATGATTGATCATTCAAGTCCCTTTCAGTCTTAGATTGTGATTTTACGAAATTCCATGATTCTAGCATTGCTGTGATTGTGAATTCCCAGAAAGATGGAATTTGGAGAAAACAGGATCAGAGTGGGGGAAGGGTGGTGGGGGCAAGCATGCCCAGCCTTGGGAAAAACAAAAGTATTCACTGTCATGAGGATTCTCAGATTATGTGGTTCTCAGGGTTTTCTTAGAGTCAAAATTTCATTATCACCCCCTTTACGTTAGAGCCTCAATCAACCAAGAAAATGGGAAGATGTTGCTGAGTTTTAAGCCTTGCATTATTATACACATAACTTCAAGCTCTATAATTTTAGAGCAGTTGATTTTGCAATAGAGGGACAAATATGCAGAAATATGCCCAAGAAAATGTTAGACTGAATGCCACAAAAATGGTTCTCTAGAATGGTTTCTCTTGGGGAAATAAATCATCGTAGTTAACAGTGTCTACCACCTATCAGGTACTGGTCTAAGCACTTTATAGATATACAGGGTGGACATAAAGTTGTTGTGCAATTTAAAATAAAGTGCTATTTTATGGACACGAACTCTATGTCCACCATGCATAAACTCATTTAATTCTGACAACAACCCTATAGGCAGGTACTATTATCATACGCATCTCACAGAAAAGGGAGGATGAGAACATGCCCAGACTCACCACAGGAGGGCCTCCAGCCCAGGCAGCCTTATGCCCATGTGGTAAGAGTAAGAAGCTACTAGCTTCCAGGGTGTAACTTTGGGTTAAAAAACATGGTCATTGTAACTAACTCTTCTGCCATCACAGAATCAGCGGAAGTAAATGTCCCTCGCTGGTGGTCTGTGCACACTTCTGTACACATTTCTATGATACAGGCCCATGTGATAAGAGCAAGAAGCTACCAGCATTTCGAATGATTCCCAGGCTGTGTTCATTTTAATATTAGTGTATATGAATTTTTATTTTCAAAACCCCTTATTTGCATTGCTGTTTTATCCGTCTATGACAAATGAAAGATAAAGAACATCCGATTGAGCCACATAACACTGTACTTTAAACTGTCTTGTCACATAGTATTAAATAAGATAAATTTGGTGGTTTCTCTGAAGCCCGTACTATTCATTTATCCATCTCCCCATCCATCATACTTTACCCAATTTATTTGACTGGCATTGCCAATTTGGACTTGGAATGAAGTAAGTAATTCAAGTCAAAATCCTCAAGCTTTGACAGAAGTGTGCACAGAAGTGTGCACAGACCACCAGCTAGGGACATTTACCCCGCTGATTCTGGGACGTCAGAAGAGTTAGTTACAGGGACCATATTTTTTAACCCAAAATTACAACACATGACCTAACCAAAGATTGGGGGTTATTTCTCTCCATGAGAGGCAGTCCTGATGACAGAGTTTAGATGCCTAAATTTGGGGTATTTCCATGACAACAGGACAAAAGTAGAATGAGATAAAATTAAACTCACCCTGGAACCTAGGCCCTGTGTTTCCTGGACTGGCACTGCTAATGGCGCATCTACAGAATTTTGTAACATTTTGAGCTGCCTTCACTGCTCAATAACACCATTAAAATTAAACAGTGGTGGTGGACCACAGAGGTAAATTCAAATAGCTTTTGCAATATGCAACATAAACTTTTAGGTCACTGGGTTCCCCATCAGAGTAGTAAACTTTCAAATTGAATAGTCTTGCAAAATTTCAGCAAAGTGATCATTGTCGCAAGTGCTACCTCCCACAACCACCACCACTAAACTAAATTTTAACCTTAGTTATTCCGTAGTGAACAATGCCATAGTTTTCTTGGGGTGGAGAAAAGCTAGTCCTAGCAACAAAGCATATTTTTAAGGTCCAGTTCTTCTTACTATGATTATGGTGGGTGATGAAACGGTGACTTCAAAGGAAAGGTCTTGGGGCTCAGGAGTAGCCGCACTTGGAGCCTCTTTATGGGCAGCAGCATCTTACAGGCTGGAAAGGACCTCAGAGCGCAGTGGTTCTCAGGTGGAGCTCCTAGGGCACCCAAGCCAAGAAGGGTGGGCATCAAGCTATCAAGGTTAGGTACCTCCCCACTCTAACCAGCATAGCCCCCCTTTCATCAGTTTTATATATTAGAGCTCCCGTAAACTTTTTGTTCAAGCAAAAAGGAAGTCCTGAAAAATCTCCAGATTTATTTAAGGGCCACAGCAGGCCTATGCAGAACCAAAGTTCTCCCTCCCCCTAGTCTGGGCACCTTTCATTCTTACCACTATGCCGTTCCCTTGGGGGTTAGCAGGTTTCACCCCTAGGGAACAGTGTGAGTGGCCAGTGGCCGCACCATCTGTGGTTTGGGGGAGCCACAAATATATAACTGAGGCAAAGCAGCCACTTGTGCCCACAGTGCAGCAGCTGCCTGAAGACTGACAGTAAGGGAGGCAGAGAAAGTGGGGCACCAGCAGACCTGTGTGTCTCCAGAAGCCCATGGTGGATCAGGCGCACCAGGGGCTGCAACCCACCTGCTGTCTGGTCCCAGCACACCTCACACTCCAACCCCCAGAGAGGGCTCCCGCATCTCCTCATCCCCACTTACAAAAAGCTCATCTTGGCTTAGATACAACCAATGCCCTGCTCAGAGAGGCAAATAGGCCATCGCTTACAACAATAAAGTGCACTGCCAATTCCAAGCTATTAGCTTTTGAGGAAACAAGGTAGTTTGCCCACTGTTCCTATTTGTCAATTCTCAAAGAGCAAAAAGACAAGATGAGACCAGGCTGGACCCAGTGATGGTAGTTTTTAATTTAGTTCTCCGTGAAGAAATACCGGTAGCTATGGGAAGACAAACCGGTTCATTTTCTTCTGGGGTGCATTGTTTTTTTTTTTAAGAGATGAGATCTGGCTCTGCCCAGGCTGGAATGCAGTGATGCAGTCATAACTCACTGTGGCCTCCAACTCCTGGGCTCAAGTGATCCTCCCAGCTCAGTCTCCAGAGAAACTTGCATTACAAATGTGAGCCACTGCACCTGGCTGGGGTGCATTACTAATTCATATTCAAAGGAAACCAAAATTACTTTTATTCATTTTTTATCCAACTAGTATCATAGGTGGCCAAACATATTTGTATTAGAAAATAACGTAACCAGTTTGATGAAAATATTTCAAATTGTACATAAAACCAGCACATTGTACCCTATGATTGCATTCATGTACACAGCTATGATTTAATAAAAATAAAATAAAAAAGAAAATAGCGTAAGGCTACTAATAAAGATATATGTTGATATGAGCATATGATATATATCAACAACTGCTTTTCTCTTTTAAAAAAAAAAAAAAAAAAAAAAATAGGTTCCACAAAGACAGCAAACCATGTTAAAAAATCTCATCTTATGCCAGGCGAGGTGGCTCATGCCTCTAATCCCAGCACTTTGGGAGGCCGCGGCAGGTGGATTGCCTGAGCTCAAGAGTTCAAGACCAGGGCGGCGCCTGTGGCTCAAAGGAGTAGGGCACCGGCCCCATGTACCAGAGGTGGTGGGTTCAAACCAGGCCCCCACAAAGTGCAACAAAAAAATAGCCGGGCGTTGTGGTGGGCGCCTATAGTCCCAGCTACTCGGGTGGCTGAGGCAAGAGAATCACTTGAACCCAAGAGTTTGAGGTTGCTGTGAACTATGACATCACAGCACTCTACTGAGGGTGAGAAAATGAGACTTTGTCTCAAAAAAAAAAAAAAAAAATCAGCTTACTGCACTAGCAGCAGATATCCTAAAATCATCCCGGTATATTCTACCATCTCTAGTCTCCCCAGCTCCTGTACCTAGAAATGACCATTCTCTGCCTCTGAATTACAAAAATGGGCTGGTGGTTAAGCATCCTGCTCTGCGACTTGTCTTGAAATACTTTTGAAAAGGGAATGATTTGTTATCCAATAGCATAATTTAAGTAAACTGGATTAATGCTTGGTTCTAACATTCGTGGTTGGTTAATTTGCT
Source organism: Loris lydekkerianus (assembly GCA_963574355.1). Lineage (NCBI taxonomy): Eukaryota > Metazoa > Chordata > Mammalia > Primates > Lorisidae > Loris > Loris lydekkerianus. Next base: position 33,975 of record CAUYPK010166969.1, read on the forward strand.
TAATTTGATCTGCATGTCATTTTGATGAAATCGCATTTGATATAGCTCTTTACATTATAAACTGTTAATGTGCGGTAACATATATGACAATAAAGTTATTGACTATTCTCATTCACTTAAAGGTGGCCTTGGAAGAAAATGGTTTGGAAAGTATTACTTGTGCAATAATGATTTGCCCTTGTAGTTCATAAATTGAAGTGTAATAGAGCAAGTGATTTAGCTAGTATTACTGAAAATGGTTTTTACAGCTCCAAAATAATGCTAACAAACTATTATTATTTTAATACAGTACTTAAGGGTAACACACCAAAATATATTAGAATGCTATTAGGTGTGAGATAAGAGATAAGGTGTGAAAAAGAGATTTTTTCATAGCCTTTAAAATATATTTCTATATATAGTTAATATATTTATGTTGAATTCCCTTATTTCCTACCTAATTTTGTTTTTATTGATCTCATTTTATTCTCCCAAAGGATAGTTTTGAACTGACAGAGTAAAGATATTTCATTGCAGTGTCTCCATCATTTTTCATAAATATTTACGATATAAAATATTCCTGATCACCTAGGGACCAAAAATACTACAGATAAAGATAATAAGAACTAAAACTGAGTAAATTGAATAAATTATAGCAATTTTAAAATGGTACACGAGTTTATCAGGGGAAGACACTGAATTTTGTGTTTGTGAACATTTCAGAAATAGTAAAGGTTTTTAAATATTCAATTCCATCATTAAAAATCTATAAGATCACTTACATCTAGATTTAAGATAATGTATATATGAAAGCATTTTGATTTGTATCCTTCTAAAGAGAATGATCTTGGGGGAGGAGGCAGGAGGAGGGTGGGTATTTGGGGGACCTCACCTAATGTGCATGATGCAATGGTATGTTTCAAAAGTATTAAGAAAAGAATATAGGGCGGTGCCTGTGGCTCAGAGGAGTAGGGCGCTGGCCCCATATACTGGAGGTGGTGGGTTCAAACCCGGCCCCAGCCAAAAACTGCAAAAAAAGAAAAAAAAAAAAGAAAAGAATATAATTGTGATGGATGTGTTAATCAGTTCAATGTAAGTATTTCACATTGTATTTCAAATCAGTACACTGAACCCCATAAATGCACCAAGGTACACAGTTATAATTTAATAAAAACCCAAAAAAATTAAAAAATAAAGAGAATGATCTCAAAAGAGTACTTTAAAATAAGCTGTCTTGGGCTGGGCACTGTGGCTTATGCCTATAATTCTAGCACTCTGAGAGGCTAAGGCCAGTGGATTGCTTGAGCTCAGGAGTTGGAGACCAGCCTGAGCAAGAGTGAGACTCCACCTCTAAAAATAGCCAGGCATTGTGGTGGGCACCTGTAATCCCAGCTACTTGAGAGGCTGAGGCAAGGGGATCACTTAAGAGTTTGACGTTGCTATGAGCCATGACTACAGGGCACTCTACCAAGGGTGACAAAATGAGGCTCTGTCTCAAAATAATGAATTAATTAAATAAGCTGTCTTGGCACAACTACAACCCAGACCTTAACCTTACAAAAAAGCAAGCTATATAATATATGTACCCCCATATTAACCAGAAATTTTAAAAAATAAATAGTTAAAAAAAAATAAAGGAAATAAAGTCTCATAGTTCTAGATCAAAGGTGGTTCATCAGTGCAACCAAACCTCACCTGTGACACGCTGGCCTGTAATTGCTCCCAATCCTCAAATTACTGACGGTTTTCGCTTTTCAAAGCCTCCTTGCAAAAGCTTGACTGTAGAAAAAAATGGTCATTGGAGTCAGGATGCTGGAGGGTCTGCTGGACCACAGTGTCATTGGCTGAGAGTTTGTCATGTTCTTCATCGGTGTGTAAAAAATAAAAATGTCAAGAAGATTTGTTAGGCATTAAAAAATGGTTCACTCCTTATCAGCTCATTATGCTTGAAAAGGACTTATTTGAATTAAAAGAAAATATTGGTCTAAGGAAACCAGACTATTTTTCTTTTGCGAAGGCAGTCAGTGTGTTAAGTAAGGTTTGCTGTTTCTCATCAAAAGCAATTTAGGGCAAAGGGTTGGGATTTTTTTCTTTCTTCTTCCTTCTGGGATTACAGTATCATTTTAAATATTGTTTATGGGAATCTCATATGCTACCGTTGTACAAGTAGAGACACACTGACTTGGATTCTCTTCATGAGTCTTATGCAATCTCTTGATACAAAATTGTATATTCTTCAATTGTCTTAGAACCAGTTTTCAATTACCTGGTGAAGAAAGTGATCTTAATTTTTTAACATGACACTATTACTAAATTATAAATCAGCTGAGCTATTTCTTCTTACTAGCATACTCATTTCTTGGCTAATGCACAAATGAGGTTTGTTAAGATGTTAAATTAAAATGGCAGTTTCAGTTTCCAGTTCAGAGTGATGGACAGAGCTCATATGCTTTCCTTCCACCCCTTCCTTCTCTGGAACCCACAGAAATAATGGTAAAAAAATAAAAATAAAAAATAAACACTGAGTAACAGAGGGGCAGGGGCTAGTGTTGATCATCAGCAGACAGATTTAGTGACATTTCCATGGGAACACATGAGCAGTGTCACAGGGGAAGTCACAAACTAAGAATAAAAGCAAGAGGGAGTTGCAGGCAAGGTAGGCAGAGTGAGAAATGAAGACTCGCTGAAGATCTGTCTCCAGGACAGCTTCCAGAATTGGTCTTTCTCGTTCTCTCTCCCCCACTCCTAGAGGAGTTTCTGGCTGTCTGGTATTTATCCCTCAAGCTGACAATTTGAGGGCTCCTCTCTAAAGAAATCAAACAACTACAGGGCACATGTAGAATTTCTAAGATAGATATAACACCATAAAATTAATTCTCTCATGCTGGCATTTGGGGATTCTCAGTTCCTAACTGGTCCCAGACGGGAAGCAAGCTCTTCTATCTACCTGCATTAATCAGCCTCGTCCTTCATTCTTCTTCATTCTAAAGACAAATGCATAAACAAAGATCAGCAGACATTTAAGAAAAGCCAACATGAAAGGGAGAGATGAACATAAATACATGAATAAAAACAGCTGCCCAATAAATAGAAAACAGGAGAGAATTGTAACACATTCTAATTAGATTCGGAGATTTGAAAACATTGACCATTCATAAAAGAACAGGATGCCATGAAAAAAGAATCATTTGAGAACAAGAAAGCATCCTTGGAAATGGAAAATAGGATTGCCAAAAATTAGGTATTGGAAGGACTGAAGAAAAAGTTAAGAGACTTGAAAGAGCAATCCCGGAGATTCAGCAGTTAATTTGCAGGCATCTCAGAGACAAATAAAGGGAGAAGTGAGAGAAATAAAAAATAAAGGAATGGGGGGGGGGGAATAAATATATAATAGAAAAAATGTTTCGGATTGAACCGGCTTATTGCCAGGTGCTCAGTGGGATGTGGGAGGGAAACATCAGTGACTTTAAAATGTTAGAGCTTGATTTTGACACTAACAATGATACACCCCACTAAATGATGAATCAAACATCATCCAATTATGGACTGAGCATGATAGCTCACCTATAATCCTAGCACTCTGCGAGGCAGAGGCCAGTGGATTGCCTGAGCTCAAGAGTTCAAGAACAGCCTGAGCAAGAGCAAGACTTTGTCTCTAAAAATAGCTGGGCATTGTGGAGGGCACCTGTAGTCCCAGCTACTCAGGAGGCTGAGGCAAGAGAATCTCATGAGCCCAAGAGTTTGAGGTTGCTGTGAGCTGTGACACCACAGTACTGCACTGGGGCAAGAAAGTGAGACTGTCTTAAAAAAAAAAAAAAAAAAAATCATTCAATTAAGACAGTTCCGTTTGTCTGAGAAAATAAAGTATACTGTGTCTGAAGAGTTAAACAAAATGGATACCAACCAAAAAGAGAAAAACAAAGAAAGGAAGCCATAGGATCCACACTGTTGACCACTGTCCAAAACAACTTCCATTCCAAACTGCAGCCAGAAGTCAAAGGGCTTCAGAAATAAGCCCTCTGCAAAGGGTTCCCTGGGAAGAAAGTGGTCTCCACAATATGACTGAGAAGTTCGATGATTTTTGAGGATACGGTAAAGGTACATTTTTCTTTTATGAACAAGAACAAAGAAAAATACGGTCCAGCTTTCTATTCGTGGACGTTGTATTTAGGAATTTGTCTACTTGCTAATAAACTTTATTTGTAACCCCAAAATCAATTCCCAAGGGTTTTTCTTTTTTTTCTTTTTTGAGAAAGAGTCTCGCTTTGTCACCTGTATAGAATGCCATGGCCTCAGCTTAGCTCTCAGCAACCTCAAGCTCCTAGTTTCAAGTGATCCTCCTGCCTCAGATGGAGCAGCTAGAGCTACAGGCGTCTGCCACAAACGCTGGCTATTTTTTCTATTTTTGGTAATGATGAGGTCTGGGTCTTGCTCTTGCTCAGGCTGGTCTCCAACTCCTGACCTCAAGCAGTCCTCCCTCCCTGGCCTCCCAGAGTGCTAGGGTCACAGAGGTGAGCCAGTGTGCTCAGTCTTCCAGGCACTTTTGTGGTTATTAAAGAACATGTACATGTATGCAGCAGCAAAAAGCCTTAGTCATCACAGGTGCACCTTTCCAGGTGAGGGACTAGGTGACACTCCACCTTCTTGTTTCAGCTCATGTACTGTAAACAAGTGTTTCCCTTGCCCTCTTTAGTGTTAGGTTTTTTATCCTTGTTTTTTTTTTTTTTTTTGCTGTTTTTGGACAGGGCTGGATTTGAACCCGCCACCTCCAGCATATGGGGCCGGTGCCCTACTCCTTCAAGCCACAGGTGCTGCCTTTTTTTTTTTTTTTGAGACAGAGTCTCACTGTGTCACCCTCGGTAGAGTCCTGTAGTGTCACAGTTCACAGCAACCTCAAATTCTTGGGCTTAAGTGATTCTCTTGCCTCAGCCTCCCAAGTAGCTGGGACTACAGGCACCCGCACAACACCTGGCTATTTTGCTGTTGTTGTTGTTGTTGCTGTCAGTGTTGTTTTAGCATGCCCAGGCCAGGTTTAAACCCACCAGCCCCAGTGCATGTGGCCAGCACCCTAACCACTGTGCTGCGGGCACTAAGCAATGTTTTTCATATTTCTGTTCTTTTTGTTTGTTTGGTGATTTTGCTGTTTAAAATGGCCCCTGGCTGTAGTGCTGACATGCTGTCGAGTGTTCCTAAGTGTAAGAGGGCTGTGATGTGCCTTCTGCAGAATATGTGTGTATGATGCACTTTGTTCAAGCACAACCCATAGAGGACTATTGTCTGTGAATTCAACATAAATGAATGGACAATATCTACATGTATAAGGTATCTTTAAGTAGAAACACAAACAAGGTTAAGTAGCATTAGGGTGATGAAATATTTTGATCAGAAACATGCAGGAACCTAACCGTTTTTTTCCCCTAGGAGCAATACATGGCTCAGTATTCACTAATTTTGTATTCCCAGCTACTTTGTAGAATTTAATAACTAATTCACATAGTAAAAATCCACCGTGGTTAGTAACTTCAGGGGGTGAAGGGGAAGCTATACAAGAAAGACATGGTCCAAAAGTGAAGCCAAGTAAAATGTAGAATGGTTGTGAACAATAGATTTTCAGAACAAAGAAAATTCACTTTTCTTGGTAGGACACAGGCACTAATCCTGGGGCACAGAGAAGGAATATGAAGCTAGCGCCATGCTCAATTCTTCCTTTTTTTTTTTTTTTTTTTTTTTTCTTTTGAGACAGTCTCAGTCAGTTGCCCTGGGGTTGAGTGATATGGTATCATAGCTCACAGCAACCTCCAACTCTTATGCTCAAGTGATCCTCTTGCCTCAGCCTTCCCAATAACTGGGACTATGGGCACTCACCACAGTGACTGGCTAGTTTTTCTATTTTTGATAGAGATAGGTGTTGCTCTTGCTCAGGCTGTTCTCCAAATCGCAGGCTCAAGCAATCCACTTGCCTCAGCCTCCCAGAGTGCTAAGATTACAGGCGTGAGCCACTGCACCAGGCACTATGCTCTTGAGCCCAAAGAGTTTGAGGTTGCTCTGAGCTGTGAGGCCATGGCACTCTACCAAGGGCAACTGGGTGAGACTCTGTCTCAAAAAAAAAGGGGGGGGGGGGAGAAAGGGTTTTGAGGTCTCATTCTTCTTAACCATAAATGGAGACTAAAAGTGAAAATAGCTTGAGAAGTAGAAGAGAGGCATAAACATTAGTGTTTCGGAGGTAGCCACCAGAAAATACTTTTAAAATTTGTCACATGTAGTCAGTCACCTCTAGAAATGGGATTGGGAGTAGTAAGAGTGGAGTGACTTACTTTTCATCTTATGCAGTTCTGTACCTTTTTGCTTCCTTTTACTATATGCAAGTGTTACTTATGTTCAAAGATAAACTCTAAGGGTTGTTTGTTGTTGTTGTTGTTTGTTTGTTTTTTGACACAGAGCCTCAGGCTGTCACCTTGGGTAGAGTGCTGTGGCATCATAGCTCGCAGCAACCTCCAACTCCTGGACTTAAGTGATTCTCTTGCCTCCGCCTCCCAAGTAGCTGGGACTACAGGCGCCTGCCACAACGGCTGGCCATGTTTTAGTTGTAGTTGTCATTGCTGTTTGGCAGGCCCAGGCTGGATTTAAACCTGCCAGCTCTGGTGCATGTGGCTGGCACCTTAGCCACTTGAGCTACAGGCACCAAGCCAAATTCTAAGTTTTTTAATAACTTTTTAAACTTTATTTTCCTTACTTTGCAGTGACCTTGAGCAAGACACAAATAATAGGTTTAAGCTTGTTGGGGGTTGGCCCTAACACAGAAATTTTCAAACCTTCTCAGTTCAGTGAGTCCTTAGTATCTCAATCATGCCTGCCAGTTCCATATATTAGTTGTTTAGGTCCAAATAACTTAATAAGTATTTGTATCTAGCATTGTACTAGCTGTCTGAAACAATAATACACATGAATTAAAAGGAAAATATACTTTAACTCTATTCTTAAATAACCCCAATGTAGTACAAAAGGGATGTGTGGGCTGAATATGGTGACTCATGCCTGTAATCCCATGCCTTAGGAGAATCACTTCAAGCCAGGAGTTTGAGACCAGCTTGGGCAACATAGCAGGATCCCATCTCTACAAAAAATTAGCCAGGCATGGTGGTGCACACCTGCATTCTTAGCCACTTGGAAGGGAGGCTGAACTAGGAAAATCACTTGAGCCTGAGTATTGGAGGTTGCAGTGAGCTCTGATGCCGCTCCAGCCTGGATGACAGAGCAAGATCCCATCTCAAAAAAAAAGAAAAAAAAAAAAAAAAAACCCACAAAAAAACCCCGAATAGGATTTGTGCCCCTCTTGGTTCTCAAACCTTGGAATCAGATTGAACACTGCACTCTCATTTTCTGTTGCATATTGATTTTTACTTAGCACTGGCTTTTAATCACACCAGCCAAAAACCCAGCATCCCCCCTCCCCCAACAACAACAAAAAAGGCAGCATCAAAAGGAAAATTACAATCTATTGCTGAAACTGTAAAACTTGAGTTGGTAGGGATGGGGTCTAAAAAAGGTCAAATATCAGTACATTTAACTATAAAAACTTAAACCTTCTGCAGTGTTCCTATGTGTTTACTGATTGCTTCAGGGTACCTTAGCACATGATTTTGGAACCATGGCTCAAGCATCTATTTGAAACTTTATTCTGGTCTGTCATACAACTTCACTGGCAAATATTTGAGGACGAGATTATTCTATTCTACAACATCTAAAGTAGTTTCTTGTTCAATAATAAATGCTCCATAAATACTGTCTTTCATTGAATCTATTGGCATTGATTGCAAGATGCATACCGATTTCTAGACATAGTAACATTTTTTTTAAGTGCATCATAAAATCAGTGAAATACAGTGGTTATTTGAATAGTCTGGTGTGAGTTTATTGCCCATGTCTGAGTCAGTGCTACAATTTCATATTTACCCGGTGTTACCTATAAAATCTAACTCGTCGGTGTCATTTATGGGCTTAAAACCCTATCCTAGAAATAAATCCTAGAACACGAGTGTGAATAGCCCTCTTCCTAGCACACACACCACCAGTGAGTTCTTCCAGCAGCTGCGTACCTGGGGTGTACGGGAGCAAGCAGGCAGCACAGCATTCTCCCTCTTCTTCCCTAAATTTTTCTTTTCCTGTTTGCCACTGTTAATGTGATTAAATCACTCGAGTCACTCTGTGAGTGATTATGAGACTGAAAGAACAGGTGCATTGCAGTTTTTACCTGATTTAAGTACCACATGGCAGCCAGGAGGATGGGGCCACCTGCACGCCGCCGCACGGCCTCCAGGGGGCGCCGACAGGGTGTGTCTTGTCGCCGACAGCCACATCCAGGCCACTTTCTTTTCTCCAACAGGAAAGCAAACATAAAAGTATTATAATCCAGGGGAAGATGGGTGAAAGGAGGGCAATTGGTGGGACTACACCTACGGGTGCATCTTACTAAAGTACATGTGAAACTTAGTAAATGTAGAATATAAGTGTCTTACCACAATAACTAAGAAAATGCCAGGAAATGCCATCAAACTAGTTTGATGAAAATGTCAAATTGTATATAAAACCAGTGTGTGGTGCCCCATGATCGCATTAATGTACACAGCTATGATTTAATAATAATGAAAAAAAAGTATTGTAATCCTTAACCTTTGCCTAATGGGAGAACATTGCTCTAAAGCAGAAGGTAAATGTAAACATTTTAGTATTAGCCTGATGGAAACAAATTTTCACAATGAATTAATTCTTTCCTCTTTAGCCAGGTAGACCTACATCAAACCCAAATTCATAGCATAAAAAACCCGGTTAAGTTTTTAACTCCTGACTCCCAAGATTGAATAGAGTTAGAGGAAAGGGTACCCTGGAAAAGAAGGAAATTAGGGATTATGATTTTTCACAACTACAGGAAAGAGTCCCCCACAGGCTTGGGAGGGGGTCTTCAGGAAGCAGGGCGTTCTCTGGAGTGGTCCAGGGGGCACGGCGTTCTTCCATCTCTAGGTTCTGGTAGATGTAGCAGCTCCCAGAAGCCCCTCTTTGTTTCTTTTAAGGATTAATGGCTTGATCTCCTTCATATTGCTAGTGTGCAGAGACTCAAGCCCTGACTCCCCAAGAGGGCCCAGGAGTTAGGTACCTGACTACCGTAACTCAGGAGAATATCTGGAAAGGTGGGTTCCCTAGGCACCAAGAACTCTCCAGTCCTATTTAAACCACATACATATGTCAGTCTGTCTCACACTTAGTCTTTAAATGGAGCTACATTCCCCACCTGCACGGAAGGCTCTAACTTAGAGGAAAGTCTGGAAGCTGCAGAAAGAAAGCTTTGTAATAAAGTCGTAGTAGGCCTGGCGAGGTGGCTCATGCCTGTAATCCTAGCACTCTGGGAGGCCAAGGCAGGTGGATTGCCAGAGCTCATGGGTTCGAGACCAGCTTGAGCTAGAGCAACACCTCATCTCTAAAAATAGCCAGGTGCTGTAGCAGGTGCCTATAGTCCTAGCTACTCGGGAGGCTGAGGCAAGAGAATCACTTAAGCCCAAGAGTTTGAGGTTGCTCTGAGCTGTGACTCCATGGCACTCTACTGAGGGCAACAAAGTGAGACTCTGTCAGAAAGAGAGAAAGGGAAAGGGAAGAAAGGAAAGAAAGAACTTGTACTGTGTCTGAAGCCAGGCATGGTGGTGCCGCACCTATAGTCTCAGTCACTCTGGAGGCTGAGGCAGGAGGATTGTTTCAGCCTCCACAAGTTGGAGGCTGCAGGGAGCTGTAGTCACACTGCTGCACTCCAGCCTGGGGAGACAGAGCAGAGACCTAGTCTGTTAAAAAAATACATGAATAAATGAAAAGTACTATGGTGGGCGGGCACAGTGGCTCACGCCTGTGATCCTAGCACTCTGGGAGGCCAAGGCAGGTGAATTGCTTGAGCTCACAAGTTTAGGACCATCCTGAGCAAGAGCAAGACCCCATCTCTAATAATAGCCAGGCATTGTGGTGGGTACCCGTAGTTCCAGTTACTTCTTGGAGGGCTGAGGCAAGAGAATAGCTTAAGTCCAAGAGTTTGAGGTTGCTGTGAGCTATGACTCCACAGCACTCTACTAAGGGCGACAAAGTGAGATTCTGTCTCAAAAAAAAAAAAAAAAAAGAAGAAGTACCATGTTCGGGATGATCCCTACAATTAGGTACTTTTTTTACAACTAGCAATTGCTATGTTTCTCTACTTGTTCCCACCTAGATTTTTCTTACTTGGCTTTTTTATCTTCGTGAATGTTTGAAGCATCAGTCCCCTAAAGTCACTTTGCTTTTCTTCCACTCCCGGTCTAAAATTCCCAACTTTTCAGGCAATTTGGTACTCCTCTTGGCTAATATGAGGAAAGCCTCAATTGGCTTTACCCTTCACATCTAGTCATCCTCTCATCCTCTAGATGTTTTGTTTGAGGAAAGTGTTTGGGTGGGGGGGGGTAATGTTCCTGCCCTTGTGGCATTTGTACTCTGCATCATCATCTGGTGCCAGAACGGTACAGAGAGATTGAAACCAGCCAGCACTCACTATATCCACAAGGAATGTCTACCCTATAATGGGGGGTTTTTTTCTTTTTTTTTTTTTTAGACAAAGTCTCACTTTGTCACCTTGGTAGAGTGCCGTGGATTATAGCTCACAGAGACTTCACATTCTTGGGCTCAAGCAGTCCTCTCGTCTCACCGTCCCAAGTAGCTAGGACTACAGGTGCCCTACAATGCCACGCTATTTTTCACAAATGGGGTCTCACTCTTGCTCAGGCTAGTCCCAAACTGCTGAGCTCAAGAAATCTACCCATCTCAGCCTCCCAGAGTACTAGAATTATAGGCGTGAGCCATCAACCTGCCCCCTGTGATGGGCTTTTAACAGGGGCTTTTTTGGCAACCAGACTTACTAATTTTTCCCCAACTCCACTTACCAGTAAGTGAAAATAAGCATATAATTGTCTTAGTAAAGTCGTTAATACATCATTATGAGCCACCATAGGTTCTTAACTTTTTAGAACCACCCTTTTTTTTTTTTTTTTTGAGACAGAGCCTCAAGCTGTCACCTTGGGTAGAATGCTGTGGCATCACAGCTCACAGCAACCTCCAACTTCTGGGCTTAAGCGATTCTCTTCCCTCAGCCTCCCAAGTAGCTGGGACTACAGGCGCCCACCACAATGCTCAGCTGGTTTTTCTGTTTTTAGTAGAGATGGGGTCTTGCTCTTGCTCAGGCTGGTCTGGAACTCCTGAGTTCAAGGGATCCTCCAACCTCAGCCTCTCAGAGTGCTAGGATTACAGGTATGAGCCACCTGACCTGGACTAGAATCAACTTCTTAAAGAAACCAAGCTTCTTTTTCAAAATAATTTTTTTTTTGTTTTTGAGACAGAGTCTCATTCTGTTGCCCTAGCTAGAGTGACATGGCCTCAGTTTACCTCACAGCAACCTCAAACTCCTGGGTTTTAAGCAGTCCTCTTGCCTCAGCCTCCCAAGTATCTGGGACTACACGTACCCGCCACAAAGGCTTATTTTTCTATTTTTAGCAGAGACAAGATCTTGCTCTTGCTTAGGCTGGTTTCCAGCTCCTGAGCTCAAGGGATCCACCTGTCTTTGCCTCACAGAGTGCTAGGATTACAGGCGTGAGCCACAGCGCCCAGCCTACTTTTTCAAAATAATTTTAATGTGAATTTCAGAAAAATCAGAATGTTTAAGACCAGAACAACTTTAGGGATGAATTAGCCACCGTCCCTGCTATACAGATATGGTCACTGAGGCCCAAAGAGTGTCATGTGAAGCTCACATCACCACAGCCATGCATTGCTTAACAATTAGGATGTATTTTGAGAAATGCATTGTTAGGAAATTCATTGTCCTGAGAATATCATAGAATGCACTTACAGAAACCTAGTTAGTACAGCGTACTACACACCTACTCTATATGGTATGGCCTATTACTCCAAGGCTACAAACCTATACAGTACTGAGTACTGCAGGCAGCTACAAAACGATGGTAAGTATTTGTGTATCTAAACATATTCTAAACATAGAAAAGGTCAAGTAGGCCGGGCAGGCATGGTGGCTCACGCCTGTAATCCTAGCACTCTGAGAGGCTAAGGAGGGAATTAAAAACCAGCCTGAGCAAGAACAAGACCTTGTCTCTACTAAAAATAGACAACTTAGCCTAGCATTGTGGCAGGCACCTGTAATCCCAGATACTCGGGAGGCTGAGGCAGGAGGATCACTTAAAACCCAGGAATTTGAGGTTGCTGTGAGGTAAGCTGACACCATGGCACTCTAGCCAGGGCCAGAGTGAAACTCTCTCAAAAAAAAAAAAAAAAGAAAGAAAAAGAAAAGGTACAGTAAAAATATGGTATAAAAGATGAACGATGGGACACCTGTACAGGGTTCTTACCATGAATGGAGCTTGCAGGAGCTTGCAAGTTGCTCTGGATGAGTCAGGGTGGGAGTGGTGAGTGTCAAGGCCTGGACGTTACTATACACTGCCGCAGGCTTTATAAACACCGTACACTTAGGCTGCACTAAATTTACTTTAAAAAATTTTTGTTCACTAATAACTCAATTTTAACTTACTATAAATTTTCTATTTTGTGAATTTTTTACCTTCGTAAAATGTTGGACTCTTATAGTAACACTCAAACATACTGTATGGATGTACAAAAACACTTTCTTTATATCTTTATGAGCTTTTTTCTATTTAAAATTTTTTAAATTTTTTTAAAATTATAATTGGCTTTATTCATTTGTGTTAACCTCTAAATTACTCAAGTCCCATAGCTCAAAAAAGAAAAATGGAATATCTTCTCTGTATTGTTCCAATTTTAGTATATGTGCTACTGCAGCGAGCACTAAAATTTTTTTTAACATATTTGTTAAAAAGTAAGACACAAACACACACATTAGCCCAGGCCTGATTATTATTAGCCCCGATAATCCCAGGGTCAGGATAATCAATATCACTGACTGCACCCCCTTCTTGTCCCAGAGAAGGTGTTCACAGGCAGTAACACATGAATTGTCTCCTATGGTAACATGGCCTTCTGGGGTATCTCCTGAAGGACCTGCCTAAGGCTGGTTTACAATGATTTTTTTTTTTTAATAATTAAGAGAAGATGTGCTAAAATAATGGTAAAAAGTGTAGTAAATACGTAAACTGGTAGCATAGTCATGTATTATCAAGTCTTAGTACCATACATAATTGTATGTGCTAGACTGTCACATGACTGGCAGCACAGTAGGCTTATTATACCAGCATCATCACAAGCGTGTGAGGAACACATTGCACTACACCATTCAGACTTCCCTAGGTCACAGGAATTTTTCAGCTCCATTATAATCTTATGGGATCACCACGTGTATGCAGTCATTATGGGGCACATGGTGGTGGTTGTGTAGAAGTGGGGCATCCCCATGGCTCCCTGCTGGGTCCTTTCCTCTATACCAAGAGGTACCCCCATTCTGAGCACCGCCACCTGGCTAGCAAACACACACAGTGTGAGGACAGGGACCACACAACATTGCTGTCTGTATCCCCTATGCCCTGGATAGTGCTGACTTAACAGCAGGCGCCTGGCCCAAGTTCCCGTAATATATACTGATGTTTATGCCCCTAACGTGTAGTTGCCTGCTTCCGCTAGAGGGCACTGTAAGTGGATTTAGGAGAGTGGAAGCGCAATGTGGAGAATCTTGTTTCTTCCACATGAAGAAACAACAGCGTGATCACACAGCCATGCTGTTTATCCCTCTGCCTTACTGTCAAAGGGATAATATTCTAAGGCCATTCTCTCATCCTTGCTTGTACTTACCTGATGAATATCCACATCTTTTGGTAGCAAAACAATATGTAAAATAGAGAGTAGTAAGTATATGTGAACATTTTAAAATAATGTGAAGTATATACTAAAATACCCCAAAGTCGTTCTTGAATCACTTATCTTGGGGATAGGTGGATGTTGAGAATGGAGTTTGGTGCTAATTCCAGAGTTTTTATTTAAAACTCCTTGGTGGCTGGGTGCCTGTAGCTCAATGGTTAGAATGCCAGCCCTGTGCACTGGGGGTGGTGGGTTCGAATTCAGCCCAGGCCTGTTAAACAAACAAACAAAAAAAAAAAACTCCTTGGTAATTTACTCTCTCATTGACATTAAAATAAATCCCAGTTTTGTTCTATTTTATATTAGCCATACACTCATGTGATATTTTCTCCCATCATATTTTCAGCCACTTTCTCGGGCCTTTTCTTTGCCATCCTGGCTGTAGGTAAGATGACCTGAACAAAATTCGGGATGGGCTGCCTCAACAGATGGAATCAATCTCACTTCCTTTCGACTTTCTCATTTTCCATCTCCAGAGGAAATGACCACTGAGAATGCCATTACCCTTGAGGAGAGCTTTGATTTATTGACACATTTCCTAGAAAATGGCTGTTTCCTCCTCTTTGGTTCTGCTTGTTTGTCCTCTGTAATGTGCTTTTTACTTATTCTGGACTATATTCTGTTTGTTGATCATAACACTCCACCAAGAAATCAAGCCCACCTGAGCGCCATTACAGTTTCTACATTATGGTTAAGCTTTAAAAGGTTTTATCTAAGCACATGCAATTATTTTTTATCTTGCTTTTTTTTTTTTTTTTTTTGCAGTTTTGGCCAGGGCCGGGCTTGAACATGCCACCCCCGATATATGGGGCTGGTGCCCTACTCCATGAGCCACAGGTGTCGCCCTCCCTTTTTTTTTATTTAAGACTGAGTCTCACTACGTCACCCTAGGTAGAGTGCCATGGCGTCACAGCTCACAGCAACCTCAAACTCTTGGGCTCAAGCAATTGTCTTGCCTCAGCCTCCCAAGTAGCTTGTGACTATAGGTGCCCACCACAGGGCCCAGCTATTTTTAGAGACAAGGTCTCGCTTTGGCTCAGGTTGGTCTCGAACCTGTGAGCTCAGGCAATCCACCCCCTTGGCCTCCCAGAGTGCTGGGATTACAGGCGTGAGCCACTGCATCTGGCAAATTATTTTATCTTCATACAAAAAAAACATAGCTTCCTTCAGTAACAGTGAATTATACACATGTCTCTCAGAGCATTGTTCTGAAATCATTTCTTTGTGCTGACTCCCAGGTTTCTTCCAAAAATCACCCTGGATTCCTCATTCCAAGGAGAAGATCAAGATGCATTCTATCTTTTCATCCTCTATATATGGCGGCTGCATTAGCATTTTCCATAAAACTGCCTCTGCCTCTTCTGCCCTGATTCTATTAAAAATGTTTCATTATCAGAGGATCTAGAAGTGTTTCCATCTGAGAAATAACTACACATTGACTCTGAATCATGTCAGTCAAATCTAACCATTATAATGGACACAATCGTATGGGCAAAGAGGACCTTTATTAGTTTTCTAGTTGTTGTAACTAATTACCTCAAATTTAGTAATTTAGTGGCTTAAAAACAATCTAATGTCTTTTTTTGTTTTGTTTTGTTTGTTTTGAGAGTCTCTCTCTGTCACCATGGATAGAGTGCCATAGCATCGTAGCTCACAGCAACCTTAAACTCTTGGGCTTAAGCAATCCTCTTGTCTCAGCCTCCCAAGTATCTGGAAGTCCAGGCACCTGCCACAATGCCCAGCTAGTTTTTCTACTGTTAGTAGAGATTGGGTGTCGCTTTTGCTCAGGTTGGCCTTGAACTCTTGAGCTCAAGCAGTCCACCCACCTCAGTGTCCCAAAGTGTTAGGATTATGGGAGTAAGTCACACACCTGCCTCTAATGCCGCCTTTTTATTGTTCTGGAGTCAGAAGTCCAAACTCTGTCTCACTGGGCCAGAGTGGGGCTGGTCCCTTCTGGCTAGTTCTTCCCTCTTCT
The DNA here is from genome assembly GCA_963574355.1 of Loris lydekkerianus. NCBI lineage: Eukaryota > Metazoa > Chordata > Mammalia > Primates > Lorisidae > Loris > Loris lydekkerianus. The sequence continues at coordinate 49,828 of CAUYPK010166969.1, forward strand.
TCTGCGGGAAGAACCTTTTCCTTCCGTCTTCTCTTCTCTTACTCTGATCTGCTTCCCTCTTTTAAGGACGCTGGTAGTTACATTAGCACCCCCACCACCACCACCAAATAACTCAGAATAATCTCCCCATTTCAAGATCCTTCATTCTATCACACCTGCACCGTCCCTTTGGTATATAAAGTGACATTGACAGGTTATGAGACATCTTTGGGGATCATCATTTAGCTGACCACAGGACGTTACCCTCTCGATGCAATGACAGTACTCCGTGGCCTTTCTATTGGGCTGGCTTGGTGGGAAGGAGTAGTCTGTGGTGGGCTTGCCAATGCCTTTCCAAGACCCCACGCCCATCTTCCTGCCTGCAGCACCTGATGGCAGCAGCCAGACCTCAGAGGCCTCTGCAGCTACTCAGGAATGTCGCCATGGTGCCCAAGGGCTGTGTCACTGTGTCCAAGATGTTTGTGTATACCAGACCAGGCATATAGCTCATGGGAGGGAGAAGCGAGAGTTGTAAGAAACACATGTAACATCTTGGCACTGTAGCACCTTGGTGATAAGGGCATGGGAAAGGGATTCAGCTCTCCTTGACACCAGAGCATGCACGAGGATCAGTAATTAGCAGTCTCTACACCTGTGGTGCAAGTGGCCACAGGATCACATCTAGAAGTAGCCTCAAGAGAAGGCAATGGGGCGCGTGCGTTGCATGCTGTTCTTCCACGGACTCGCTCACTCTGACTCTCGCGTCTCCTGCTTACAGAGCCTTCTAAGAAGACTGCTAAGATTCGCTCTCTTACTCAAAACCGTTTCTCTCCCTCCAAGACTGTTTCTCTCTCTCTCTCCCTTCTGCTATGGCGAATAGCCCTCAGGCACTAAGAGCAATTGATCCGGAGGAAGATAGCACAGCTTTCCACATCCAGACGGTAGATAAGGCGGGGGAGGAGACCTGGCCAGTCCCGCCCTGACATGCTTGCCGTTCACCCTTGCCTAACTCTGTCCTCTTTCCTTTCCAGCGTTGTGTTAGTGCCGGGAGGCCACTGTGTCAGCAAGCTGAAAGGGAAATTGAGGCAAGATGTCAGGCCGGACCGGGAAGAAGAAAATGTCCAAGCTGTCACGTTCAGCCAGAGCTGGTGTCATCTTCCCAGTGGGGAGATTGATGCGCTACCTGAAGAAAGGGACATTCAAGTACAGGATCAGCGTGGGTGCCCCTGTCTACATGGCAGCTGTCATCGAGTATCTGGCAGGTAATGAAACGGGCAGAGATCACCCTCGCCCAGATCCCTCCCCTCCCCTGGGTCCCTCTCACAGGCTGGGCAGGGATGCTCTGAGTCCTCCTGTGGCTGGGTCAAGGCTACTGAGGGCAATGACAGGGTTGCCAAGGATAAGATCAACTTCTGCAGTGTTTAGGGGAAGAAAGGAGGGCATAGGAAGGACAGGCGATGAGCATGGGAAGCAGAGAAGCCACAAGTGGCTGTTCTAGACCAACCCTGAAAAAGCAACATGCAAATATCTAGGCTGCCGAAGAAGAGAAACTGCAGGAAGAATGGTAGAGTTGATACTCGTTTTGTAAAAGGCGTGTTCACCTTATATCAAATTCCCCATTAAACATTGGTTTTCCTGGTATATTTAAACTAAGACTCAATACCCTTGAGCCCAAGCGTTTCAAGTTGCTGTGAGCTATGACGCTACAGCACTCTACCCAGGGTGACAAAGCGAGGGTCTGTCTCAAAAAAAGAAGAATTTTGTTGTATGTTCTTTTATCTATTTGAGTAACTTCCTGGTTAGCTTTTTTGTTGTGTTTTTTTACACTATCAGGGATGCTATTCTAGAAATATGTATATAAATAAAATATATAAAAATATATATAAATAAGTGTGATTTAGTTCCCCATAGGCTCATTTTAACCACGACCAACAACGTCTCTAACTTTGCCCAAGGCTAGCAAATTCCAGATTTCCCTGTTACAAACATTAAGTCCCTTGAGAAGTATGCAGGGTTAAAAAGCAAAACCTCCCCAAACTGCCTATCCCCATGAAGCTGAGCCCCTCAGCGGGGAAACCCCTGGGGATGTGGCAGGGCTGTCCCTGGTTCTGTCCCTAGGCTCTTTTTCCTTCCTGGTTCTCCCTCAACAGCAATCTTTTCCCCTCTTTTGATGGAGCCCAAGACTTTGAGGTTGCCATGAGCAACCACGGCACTCTACAAAGGTGACAAAGTGAGACTCTGTCTCAAAAAATAAAATAAAACAACCTGTTAGGTCCATGGCGAAGGATGCTATTGCCAAGTATGCATCTGCAGGGGCAGGTCTCCTTATCCAGCACCATCCAGGCCATGGGGAAGAGGAGGTACAGTCTGTCTTCTGAATCCCAGGCCTGTCTTCCCATGTCCCATCCTTTCATCTCCTTCTTGTGTCTCCCCTCCACACATAGGCTGGAGTTAACTATCAGTTCATATCCAAACTTAGCAATTTACTGGATCTGTTGCCTTAACCTCTCTGAGCTTGGGCTGTCTGCAGAGCTAGCTCCTTTAACCTGACTCAACAGGCTAGTGTACATCAAATGCCTGGGGCATGGTGCACTCAACAAACGGTCCTCATCTCCCCTCTGTTAAGAGCGGATAAAATCAGTCAAGACAAACTATAAATGACTAATTTTATTAAGGCGGTGTATTTTCAGGCTGAATTTGCATTTTAAAGAGAAAAGGAATTTTAATTCAAAGGAATGAATCACATTCATGGAATTATAGGACACTGTTGAGTAAGTAAAACGGGGGCAGTATTAATTTATGTTTGTTTAGGGAAGGGGCATCAATTAATTCTGTTTAGGGAAGCAGGTTCACCATGCAGAAGCCTCCTGTCACCCTTGAAATGACTTTCATAGACGTGAGACAATCTTGACTGCATGCCTCCAATGGATCAAGACTACAAGGTTCTGCCTTTGCTGGGCTCACGGCCTAGCAGAGAGGACTAGCATTGAACCCATCACAAGATGGGCGGAGAAGCTGGGGAAGTTTGGGAACCGCAGGTACAGGGAGGGACTTCCGTAATAGAAAGCGAGACTTGTTAGACCTAATCAAGGTTCCCGGCCCTTTTTCTCAGGTCAGCTGATGTCAGATCCAGATCCCCGGGTTCCAGCCCCCAGAGAGTCTAGGGTATTTTCTGGGCTCAGGATTCTTAAAAGTTTGCCCAAGTGATTCTGATGGACAGTCAGTAGGGAATTAGTTGGAGTTAGCTCAAGTCAGATGTGGGAGGGGGTTGGACTAGGGGAAGGTGGCAGGGAGGTGGGATTTAACGGGGAAGACCAAGTTTGGAGGAAGTGCATGGCCCTTTCACAAACTGGAGGAAGTTCTGTGTGGCTAGAAGGGCTGAGATGGGGGCCAGTCAGCAGGGTCTAGACTGTGACAGTCATTGAAAGCCACATTGAGGATGTACACGTTTCTCTCTCTCTCTCTCTCTCTCTCTCTCTCTCTCTCTCACACACACACACACACACACACACACACACACACGAGCAGGGAAGAGGTGGCATTTGTGCTATTGGTCTGGCTTTAGGTGGGGAACGGGTCTTGGGGAGCAAGATCAGAGTCCAGGGGAGCAGTGAGGGCTGTTTTAATGTCGCTTTTGAGAACTGACAGTGGCCAGGACACAGAAGCATGCAGTGGACGGGGGAAGTGGGAGCATCCTGGAGGGTGGAGCAGCTCTGCCCCAGTGTGTGTTGGATGGGTGGGGAGGAGCACCAAGGATGACAGAGCCTAGTATAGCTGCTTTCCTTCAGGCTTTGCCGCCATGGGTTTAAGAGCAGAGATGTAGACTTGGACACAAGGAGCAGGGATGGGCTAAAGGAGTTTGGTCCAGAGGAAGGTGAGAGGGGAAAGCAGCTTGTGGATAGAGGATGGTGCCCATTGCTGAAGTGTGAACAGTAGGCAGGAGACCAGCTGCAAGAGGAGGGCCCCAGCTTGGATCTGTTGTGCTGCATGCTGGTAAGATGTCCAGGAGACCAGAGTGGGTAGGAGCACTGGCTCTGCCATTCACCTATGAGCCTTGCTATGAGCAACCTCATTTTGTTGCTCATGTGTTACTGTGAGGATTACATAAAATAATGCATGCAGAGTGCTGGGCATTGCTCGGCATGTGTTAGCATCTCTGTACATGCAGCTAGATGTGTATGGAGCCTAGGAGGAAGATGTGGATGGAGGTTCACATGCTGGTGGTAAGGCCCAGCCTAAGTGACACCTTGTATGCCCAGGTTTGTGGGCCAAGTAGTGGGGAGGTGATAACTAAGGAGGTTAAGGAGGAAAAGCAAGAGCCTGCAATGCCCCGGAAACCCAGGGAAGGGAGTGGGAAGCCATAACCCCTACAGGGTCATGCTGACTAAAACCAGGCAAGGACAACACAACCAGCCACCTCAAGGGCATGATGACCTTGGCAAGGATGATGTGGTTGAGGAATGGGAGGTGTGGACTGGGAGACAAAGGGGGCGGTGGCTCTTCACAGTCACAGTAGAGTTGCAGCCTCCACTGGATCCTATTATTTAATGTGTTAATAAAGTACCCTGTTTCCCTGAAAATAAGACATCCTCTGAAAATAAGACCTACTTACAGGAAAAATAAGACCTCCCCTGAAAATAAGACCTAGCACATCTTTGAGAGCAAAACTTAATATAAGACACTGTCTTATTTTCGGGGAAACAGGGTACGAAGACTCCTATACTCCAGATATCCTATTTTGAAAACTTCATTTCAGTGTACTTGGTTTTCTTTGTCACCCTATGTATTTCATATTGTGTACTTAAAGTCTTACCCTGACGTCTATTAGAATGGCTATTATCAAAAAATAATAAAAATAATAACAAGTCTTGGCAAGGCTGTGGAGAAACTGGAACCCTTGTGCATTGCTGTTGGGGATGTAAAATGGTGTGGGGCTATGGATGACATCATCAATTCCTCAAATTTAAATATAAAGTTACAGGCCGGGTGCAGGGGCTCACACCTTTAATCCCAGCACTTTGGGAGGCCACGATGGGCAGATCTCCTGAGCTCATGAGTTCAAGACCAGCCCGAGCTAGAACAAGACCCCATCTCTAAAAATAGCTGGGTGTTGTGGTGGATGCCTGTAGTCCCAGCTACTCTAGAGCCCAAGTGTTAGAAGTTGCTGTGAACTATGACATCATGGCACTCTACCAGGGGTGACAAAGTGAGACTGTCTCAAAAATAAATAAATACATAAATAGAAAGTTATCATGTGATCCAGCAATTCCACTCCTGGGTATATACCCAAAAGAAGTGAGAGCAGAGGCTCAGCGCCTGTAACTCAGTGGTTAGGGCACTGGCCGCATATACCGGAGCTGGTAGTTTCGAACCCGGCCTGGGCCTGCTAAACAACAATGACTACAACAACAAAATAGCCAGATGTTGTAGCGGGTGCCTGTAGTCCCAGCTACTTGAGAGTCTGAGGCAAGAGAATCGCTTAAGCCCAAGAGTTTGAGGTTGCTGTGAGCTGTGACGTCACAGCACTCTACTAAGACTCATATAATAAGACTGTCTAAAAAAAAAAAAAAAAAAAAAAAAAGAAGTAAAAGCAGAAACTCAAACAGATATTTCTGCATTCATGTTCATAGCAGCATTATTCATGGTACCTAAAAGCTAGAACCACCCAGTACCCATTATCAGATGAATAGATAAACAATATGTGGGCATCAGCATGTGTGTGTATATGTGTATATATAATGGACTATTATTCAGCCATAACATTTCAAAAAGGCATGAAATTCTAAGACATACTACAACATGGATAAACCATGAAAAAAATGCTAATGAAAGATGGCAGACACAATGGGACAATACTGTGCAATTCCATTCATATGAGGTACCTAGAATAGACGAATTTAGAGACGGAAAGCAGAATGGCGTTTACCAGGAGCTGGAGATAGGGGAGTGGGAGTTACTGTTTAATAGGTGCAGAGTTCCTTTTGGGATAATGAAAGCTCTGGGAATGGATAATGGTGATGATTGCGAATGTACTTGATAGAACTGAATTGTATCCTTAAAAGTGGTTAAACTGGTAAAGTTTATGTTATGTATGCTTTATCACAATTTTTTAAAAAATAGCCAGACATGGTAGCTCACATCTGAAATCCTAGCACTCTGGGAGGCTGAGGTGGGTGGATTGCTTTAGCTCACGAGTTTGAGACCAGCCTGAGCAGAAGTGAGACCCTGTCTCTACTAAAAATAAAAAAACTGAGGCAAGAGGATCACTTGAGCCCAAGAGTTGGAGGTTGCTGTGAGCTATGATGCCACGGCACTCTACCCAGGGCAACAGCTTGAGACTCTGTCTCAAAAAAAAGAGAGAGCCATGGGGTGTTCCTGCCACAGGTTGTTGAGAGGGTGCCCAGTCCAGCAAGGAACACATGCTAATCTGCTCACCTAGCATGTCCCATTGACTTGGAACATGCTCAAGCCTCCCAGAAGGGTCATCACATTCATACATCCATTTCTTGATCTACAGAATCGTGGTAATGTTGACCAGTTCACTTTCCCAATGTAAGCAAGGAAAAATGAATCAAAAAGCAGCCTTGACTTCAGGAAAACTATTTTGTATTTATCAATAGCAGATATAATGTAAATGTAAGATACTGAGAATAAATTGTAGCCAGGCATTGTGGCAGGTGCCTACAGTCCCAGCTACTTAGGAGGCTGAGGCAAGAGGAACACTTGATCCTAAGAATTTGAGGTTGCTGTGAGCTATGACACCAGGGCACTCTACCCAGGGCAACCAAGACTGTCTCAACAGAAAAAAAGAGAGAGAGAATGAATTGGTTATAATTTCTAGGATGGGAATGTGTTCTGTATTATTATTACTTTTTTTTTTTTTTTTTTTTAAGACAGAGTCTCGCTACGTTGCCCTCGGTAGAATGCCGTGGCATCACAGCTCACAGCAACCTCAAACTCTTGGGCTTAAGCAATTCTCTTGCCTCAGCCTCCCAAGTAGCTGGGATTATAGACGCCTGCCACAACGCCAGACTATGTTTTTTGTTGTCGTTGTAGTTGTCTTTGTTGTTTGGCAGGCCCAGGCTAGGTTCAAACCCACCAGCCCTGGTGTGTGTGGCTGGTGCCCTAGCTACTGAGCTGCAGGCGCCGAGCCTGTAATATTATACTTGACTGACAGAGAAAGTAGGTGTTAAAATGGGGTTGAATTTCAGGGCATCTCATGAAATCAGAAATCACAGTGTAACATGAAAACCTACACACCATTTCCAAATAACTGGGGGTCTCTCCACTTAAACACCAAGCATTTTCTTTTCTTTTTTTTTTGTTTTTTTCCATAACCAGAGTCTCACTCTGTTACCCTGGGGTTGACTCCATGGCCACAGCTCACAGCAACCTCAAAGTCTTGGCCTCAAGCAGTCCTCATGTCTCAGCCTCGAGAGTAGCTGGGATTACAGGTGCCTGCCACACCTCCAGCCTAGTTTTTCTATTTTTAGTAGAGACAAGTTCCAGGCTGGTCTCAAACTCCTGAGCTCAAACAATCCACCCACCTTGGCCTCCCAGAGTGCTGGGATTATAGATATGAGCCACCGTGCCCAGCCCCAACCATTTTCTTATCTAATGATTGTCATTTTTTCAATTTGTCTTTTGAAAATACCATATGGGATTTTCCTGGAGATTTTGTGGCACAGAAGGGACAGATGGAGCCCCAGGGGCAATGCCACTCAGTGGGCAAGTGGACAAGGAACAAGGGGGCAGGAAAGGAGGCAGAGTCTTCACGGAGTGGTCACTCCATGTCTCCTGCCCCAACCCTACTTTTAATGTGGTTTATCCCATCTTTTGAGGGCTGGAATATCCAGTGTTGGTTTAAATTATATACAAAATGAAAGGACATAGACTCTTGCAAAATAAAATGCATGAGCTTTACAACATCACTTTTGGCTAAAGAAATCATTCTTTTTACTACCATATTCAGCTGTACTCCAGATGGTTAATGTTGCTAGAAGTGTGACTTTCAGGGGTTTGCTATAGAATTCTCTACCACTTAAGGAATAATGATTTTCCCACAAAATATGCAATAAAATAAATTTATGCTGTATAAATCCAGTTTTCCTATTGATTCCCAATATTAGGATCTGGCAGGATTCATAAAATCCCCAAGATCAATGAAAACACTCAAGAATGGAGCAAACTTTAGTAGTTGCTGTGGCTATATTTGCCATAATAACATCTGAAATTGTTCATGATGATTAATGTTATTTCAAAAGGATGTCCAGACGAAACTTCCAAAAGAGATAAGAGCTACTGGGTCTGGATTTTCTACTGGGTATTATTTAGAAGGTTTTCTCTTTGGAGAAAAAAGTTCTACCTCTGCTTTGAAACTAGAACACATAATCCAGGTTTTCCTTCTTATGAGCGCGGCTGCACGTTCTGGGAGCATGGCCTGCATCCCTGGGACGGTGCTGAGCACTGAATCTCAGCCATTAGTCTCACCCCTGCTGCATTTGATTCTGGCAGATTTTTCATGTGTGCATCTGTCTGTCAAGCTGAAAATAACCTGACCTTCTTCAGGGGCTTCTTGAAGGCTCCATGCTGACAGTTAATTTGATGAACTGGGAGTAGGAGTGAGGGCGGCACTTTAACTTCCTGTAAATACAGGTAACAGGAGGCAGGAAAGTGAGTGTCCAAGATGTTGAATTCAGTTCAGTTGTTTAGAGATTTAAAATTGGGAGGCTCCATGATCCCCACACCCTTCTAGTAGAAGGGATGAGTAGAGTGCTCTTTACCCCAAGATGTGGGCCCCAGAAATGATAGTCCCCTGAAATCAGCAGATGCCATAAATTCCCCTTAATTACGTACAGTGGGGAACTGTATGCTTAATGTCATGAAGCATGCCTATTTGTGAAAGCTTTAAAATTCCATTTCCTTTTGATGGGTACCCTTTTTAAGAGAAAGAAAATGCTAGGCAACAACCTGAATGCCCTGCACCTGATTATCTAATACAGCCTTGATTTCAAATTCCCAGCAAGTATGCTTACACTACTCAAGCCACAGGGCCCAGATCTTTGATTCAGAAAACATGGTCCCTATACAAATGGATTGTTGGTAAACATAATGTGCATTGCTTAATAATCTGTAAAATATGTGAGAATCAATTTGCAGTGATTTAGTTTTTCCTTATGGAAATGTCACATAAATATGTAACTCCAATGTTTATTTTATTCTATATTTTTGTTAATCACATTTGCTGAGTTAATATGGCATACTTATGCCAAGTTTTTATTATTGCTGTAGATTTTATGAATGATAGCAATTTCGTGTGATTTTTATTTGAAATTAGGTTGATTATAAAGACTCATACAGAATCACTTATGAGGGCTTAGGATTTTTTTTTTTTTTTTTAGACAGAGTCCCAAAGTGTCACCCTCCGTAGACTGCCATAGTGTCACAGCTAACAGCAACCTCAAACTCTTGGGCTTAAGTGATTCTCTTGCCTCAGCCTCCCAAATAGCCAGGACTACAGGCGCCAGCCACAATGCCCGGCTATTTTTTGTTGCAGTTATCATTGTTGTTTTAGCTGGCCCGGGCTGGGTCCAAAGGCACCATAACCACTGTGGTATGGGCACCGAGTCATGGGTTTAGGATTTATGCCACTGCACTAGCACATCCCCTAGCACATACTCATAAATATGCCTGCCTGCACACACACACAATACATTCATGCGCATATACATATATACATGTCTGCATGCGCATACACAATACATTCACACACGTGCACATATACATGTCTACATGTGTGCACACAATACATTCACACACATGTACACATATACATGTCTGCACTATGTGCACAGTACATTCACTCACATACACAAGTATATGTCTGCACTCACGCACACAATGCCTTCACATACATGTACACATTACATGTCTGCACATTTGCACACAATACATTCACGCACATGTACACATACATATATATCTGCACATGCACACACAATACCTTCACACACATACACATATACATGTCTGCACTGTGCACACAATGCTTTCACACACACACACATATATATATGTCTGCACGCACATACACAATGTTTTCACATACATATACACATATACATGTCTGCATGTGTGCACACAATATATTCATGCACTTGTGCACATATACATATGTCTGCATGTGTGCACAATACATTCACGCACATGTATACATATACATATATCTCCGCATGCACATTCATGCACACATTCACTTTCCCTTCATTATCAATAAGTCAACACATTGGCACATTGCCTCAGGCTTTCTAAGGGGAGGAATTTTTCTTTCAAGGCTCATTCATACTTTTGAAGGCAGATAAATTTGATGTAACAGAACATCCCTCTAAAATTAAAGAAGGAAAAAAATAACAAAATAAGACCGAAGAGGTGGGGGGGGCATACAGATGATAGAAATCAATCCTAGATTTTTTTTTAATTTTGACCCCAAAGTTTTGATAGCATGTGCAATGTCTTTAGAAAAATTCCTTTCTACGAACTTTTTCGCATTTACCAAATAATGTGTTTGTTGAAGTCAGAGCCATTCTTAAGACCTGAGGAGGTATGTAAGACCCCCCCACGGTGACTTCCTACCCAGGTGTCAGGCATCCCTCTTTGGAATTCACTTTTCAGACTGTGTACTTCTTCCTTCCACAGTTTACATCAGTTCTTCCATCCACCTTTTTCTAGAACAGGAGGGACCTGAAGTATCAAGCAAATGGGAAAAAGGAAGTTTAAAAGCAATACCAATGGGTACAGAAGACAGACCTTACCTCTGTCACTCTTCTCTCTAGGAATGGCCCTGCTGTCTGTAGACTGAAAGAAATTCAGCTTCTATGTTAGGATTCTGTACTAATTAGGATTGACTTCTGCTGACACAGGCTTGAACATTAGTGTTTATTTTTACTCACATACCAAAGATGTTTAGAAAAGACAGTACAGGGCGGCGCCTGTGGCTCAGTGAGTAGGGCGCCGGCCCCATATACCGAGGGTGGCGGGTTCAAACCCAGCCCCGGCCAAACTGCAACAAAAAAATAGCCGGGCATTATGGTGGGTGCCTGTAGTCCCAGCTGCTCGGGAGGCTGAGGCAAGAGAATCACCTAAACCCAAAAGCTGGAGGTTGCTGTGAGTCCTGTGACGTCATGGTACTCTACCAAGGGCGGTAAAGTGAGACTCTGTCTCCACAAAAAAAAAGAAAGAAAGAAAAGACAGTACATATCAGTGATTTTGAACTGGTGTGCCATGAGAGGATCTCAGGTGTACCGTGAACATTTTTAAAGATCATTAATTAAAGCCCAGGCGAGGTGGCTCACACCTGTAATCCTAGCAGTCTGGGAGGCTGAGGGTGGTGGAACACTTGAGCTTAGGAGTTCAAGACCAACCTGACCAAGAGGAGACCCCATCTCTACTAAAAATAGAAAAACTGAGACAAGACTAAAAATAGAAAAACAGAGGCAAGACAATCACTTGTGCCCAAGAGCTTGAGATTGCTGTGAGCTAGGATGCCAGAGCACTCTACTCAGGGTGCCAGAGTGAGACGCTGTCTCAAAAAAAAAAAAAAAAAAGAAAGAAAGAAAAAGAAAACATTAATTATTTTGAAAGAAGTTCAAAGTACAGTAAGTATATTCTTTTGTTTGCCCTTTTTTTGATCGACATAATTTAAGTATGCCCAGAGATAAAAAAGGTTGAAAAAATACCAGTCTAGATTGATAAGGAGACTCAAGTTTCCTTCTGCTCTGTCATCCACAACTCCTTCATGGTCAAAGATAGCTGCTCAAATTCCAGCCCCCATGTCCTCAGTCAGCCAGGAGAAAGGGAAGGACACAGCCGCTTCATAGACAGACCCTCCTGGTATAGGCAACACACCTGCTTGCCCGCCATTGGCCAGAATTTGGCCACATGACCACACTTAACACCAAGGGAGGCTGGAAAACATGTCTCCCTCCCTGCAGTGATGAGCTCAGCAGAAACTCAGAGCCCTGTATAGTAAGGAAGAAGAGTTAATGTTGAGGGACTACTGGAAAAATTTGCCACATGATTGTGTATCGTCTTGCTAAAATATCTTACTTGTCTGTGACCTGTTATCTTTCCAGCTTCTGGATTCCTTTTCAGACCCAGGCATAAAAATCATAAATGAATAAATGTGACCAAAAGTGAAAGCTTTTGAAAGCTTAGACCCCATTTTGTGATAGTGTGTTAACATTCCCTTGTGATTTCAGCGGAAATCCTAGAATTGGCCGGGAATGCTGCAAGGGACAACAAGAAGGCCCGGATAGCCCCGAGACACATCCTCCTGGCAGTTGCCAATGACGAGGAGCTCAACCAGGTATGTCTGAAGCACTGGGACATGGCGCAGAATGGGTTACATGGACCCGGCCAGCCACACTCCAGTCACTCTTGCTACAATTCCCATTCACATTTGTACAAAAACATTCAGACCACATAAAGAACAAATTCTGCTAGCTATATAATTCATATTCAAAATAAAATTTCCTTTTGTAATGGATCCCATTATATAGAGGGTACCAAAAAAGGTATATACATTTTGAGAAAGGAAAAAAACTACATTAAATTGGGGGTTTTTTGTTTTTTTTACTGTAAGTAAAAATCAAGTTTATTGGTAATTTGTCCTTTTAAAGGAAGAAAGAACAAAGTGGGGCAGAATATAAAGAAAAATTTTAAAAACAACAAAAGAAAGGATACAGGAAGGTCTGTTTAGTTCACAGTGAACTTTTGTTGTTGTTGTTGTTGGGGATTCATTGAGGGTACAATAAGCCAGGTTACACTGATTGCATTTGTTAGATAAAGTCCTTCTTGCAATTGTGTCTTGACCCCAGAAGGTGTGGCACACACCAAGGCCCCAACCCCCTCACTCCTTCCCTCTCTCTGCTCTTCCTTTCCCCACCTCTCCCTCCTTCTTTCTCTCTCTGCTCTCCCCTTCCCCCACCCCCACCAACACCATAATTGTCATTAAATGTCCTCATAACAAAAATGAGTACATAGGATTCATTCTTCTCCATTCTTGTGAAGCTTTACTAAGAATAATGTGTTTCACTTCTATCCAGGTTAGTACAAAGGTTGTAAAGTCTCCATTTTTTTAATGGCTGAATAGTATTCCATGGTATACATATACCACAGCTTGTT